>FLMG01000368.1:198341-212606 GCA_900088475.1 Hyphochytrium catenoides | reverse complement strand
TCGTGTCTCTTCGTAAAGCATAGTGAGTATGTTACAGGCCACAGCGGACTGATTTAGAATACAAACCAGTATAATCCAACTTCAGTGGAGCCATTCCTGGCCAGATTCGTTATCTGCTTGATGACTATTGCAGAACCCCACAGAGCTTTGCGATTCCCACGGGTCGAGACGATCTGCCAGGTGTTGAAGCTGTCAAATCTCCGATCTCCACGACCTGCGGTCTCCAATCTTCACTCTTGTCGCCAGTCTGAAGTCAAGTCTCGAGTCCCCGGTCTCCAGTCTCTCCAAGCTGCAGAGTCTCTCCAAGCTCCAGTCTCAAGTCTCCAAACTTGAGTCTTGATTCGTCATTTTGCGTTCTTCACTCTTCACTCTTCAGTATCCATCCAGTCTTCACTCCCAAGTGTCCAGGGCCCCTATCTTCATCACTCTCAAGGGGCCTAGCTTTGCAGGCGTCAGACGTGTTGCGCATCCAGATTCCAGGTATCAAGCACTTCATAAAGTTGGAGATAGTAACCCTTGGAGACGACCATTTGATAGTCCCACAGTCTTCTTGAATACGCGGCTACTAGACAAAGTAGGGGACAATAATGGAGGTGAACGAGATCTAGAACCCTGAGAGAGTCCCTTTACTCCAGTTAGGCAGCGCAAAAAGTTCGACAGACCCTGACGTCAGTAGCTAGGGTGACTCCGGTAGGAGAAGGATGGCGACATCCCTGCTCTGCGAGACCCTGCAGGTTCTTCTGCTCTTCTTATTGACCGTTCAGGCGAGTCTTGGTCGCAGCCAACTCGATGAACTGGCAGGGCAGAATCATATTTTCCTCCTCTCCCTCCCATCTAAACCGCAAATGGACAGTGCAAGCCTTCATAAAAAAATCTTCAACGATACGCAAGCGCTGTTTCGTGGAATACCTAATGTTATCTTCATGTCGATGCCAACAGCCAACCTTGATTATATCAGCGTACGGGAAGAGCATGCTCTCTACTACTTCCCTAAGAAGGAGAGCGACTTTAGCTGTCTGCTTGCACCCCCAACAAACAAATACGATCTAAGCCTCAATAAGGAGAAGTATCAAGGTAACGCTGCAGTGACTGGGTCAAAGGACATCCCGAAGGAGGCTGGTATTAGCAGTGTCCCCGTTAGAGCCCTAGACGATTTCCCTTCTCGCAAGCCACTCTCAAAGGACTGTCAAGTACATTTCTGCCTTTGTTTGGTACCAGAAAATTTGCTTGGTCGTTTGCTATAGCCCTGGAGTAATGCTGGCTGTTCCCAGCTCAGAAGACTAATCAGCTCCCTACCAGGCCCATTTACACTTGAGGATGTAGTTGAGTTTATCAACGAGAAGGTTAGATCGACCTCGCCCTTCAATATTCTGTTCTCCGCTTCAGGCATCTGATGATATTTTTTGTTGTCTCATTGGGCGCTATCCTTATCTTGATGGACAGTGTGGCACGTTCCTTTCATCTCTACCGGGAACCTCCACAAAGATAGGCCGGTTTATGGAAAATCGGGCACGTATCTTCCTCACCCCCCGTCATGTAGAGAACGGCCCAAAGCAGAGCGAATGCGATCGAATTGACGTCTCGAACGTAACGGCATGGTCATTCTTTCGTGACTACGTAAGCAAGAATACTCCGGTTGTCATCCAGAACGCCGCGCAGGTGCGTAGAAATCGGTTCTGAAGAAACATCTCAGAGAAGATGTGTCTTCTGCTGCTTCTGATACTTGGAATGTCACGTTTTATCAGAACTGGTCAGTCCTGGAGAAATGGAACCTGCAATATTTTAATGAGGAGCTGGGAGACCAACAGATCCATGTCAAGATTAGCCCGGATGGTAATTTCGAAGGAACAGAGCCACTGCTCTGGTGGGAACAGGCGACATCTCAGCACGTTCCTCAGAGTGTTCTAGAGCAGTTGGAGTCCCCAGATCGTGTCGTTGTCCGGCCAGCGACCATGGACATCAAATTCAAAGAGTTTCTGCAGCTTATGCAGCGGAAGAGCTCAAATACTTCTTTCTATATTGAATATACCTCTCTTCGGAGCCTGAAGGAGGTTTTGCGAAGGGAGCTGCCGGGGTTTCCGTTCGCTTCTTTCCTCGCCGAGAGCACAACTAATCTTTGGTTTGGTGACGGCAAGACGGTGAGCTTCTTCGCTCATAATTTTCTCTTCGTGACTAAGGCGTGCACCACGACGCTTAGCATCTGGTTACTGATACACAGCCGTAACACTCGTTCAGGTTGGCAAGCTTCACTTTGACCCATATGAGAACCTCTTGGTCATGGTGTCTGGTTCCAAGAAGCTCCTGCTATTTGAACCTTCGGAGAGTGAACACCTGTATGAGGGCCACGTCCGCGAGGTATGACGAAACCAATCTAAGCCCCGCATCTTCTAGCCAATCGGGCATCACGCGACTCTGGCGTTGGCACTTGCAGGCAATCCTTGAGTACGATCGGGAAAACGACAAGTTCCATCGACGGAAGCTGCTTGAATCGACATCAATGGTGAATAGCCCCGTGGACCTTCAGAGCCCGGACATCGCAAAGTATCCATTGTTTCGTCAGGCCAGTGCCCTCTCCTGCGATGTCCAGAGTGGCGATGCTCTATACTTGGTAAGGAGATTGCTTGACATCAAAAGCTTCCAACTCACGTCAATCACCCTCTGTGTCTGCTTCTGGCAGCCGGCATACTGGTGGCATGAAGTCTACTCCTCCCCGGATGTGGAGGGAAAGAATATCGCCGTCAACTATTGGTACGAACCAGTGTACACGAAGCCATTCCCATGCCGCACTTGCCGGCTGGCATTCAATAAGCGGTACTACCGCCAAGTCAAAAGTCTAGTGGAAGGAAATGCTCTATAGGATTTCTTCGTGGAAGCGTACTGCCGTATCACTCACCCAGGCTTTGCACACATAGTACTAGTGTAACATATCTACAGTTTAGGATGCTTATAAAGGCCGTCCTCTTAATCAGGTGCTTGACAGGGCACAGGGTGCTACCTGCTCATAGCAAGCTCCTCCATTCCGCGGATATAAGAGCCGCTTGTTGCCTTCGCCGCTGAGCTGTTGAAAGCTTACATCTGTAGGACCACGGTTAGGTGAGGAACCAGCTGGAGGGAGAGAGACACACACAAGGAGCTCATTACCACCTGGAGATGCAACTTCATGGGTCGAGAGGGCGATTGCAACGCGCTGATAATCTCTTCATAAGTGCTCATGATGGTGTCGTTGACGCCAACTACGATAGACCCAGACGGAATGCCTTTTCTGTCAGCGGCGCTGCCTGCAATAACTGCGATCATAGATCAGTCCACTAGCAGGGCAGGACATGTACAGGAAGTCTTACTTTTGGAGATGACAGCCATCCCCTTTGACGATTTAGTTATAAGCAGGCCTAGCTTCGCACCTGGCTCTTCCAGCACAACATCAGCCGCCGGCAACTTCTGCATCGTGGTGAGTTAGCAAGACTTGCTTTCAGGGTGAGGTTGAGGTCCAGCGACATGCTAGGCACAAGGTCTACCTGCACGTACCGAGCCAGAGACTTGACACTCTTCTGAATGAAGATTGAGTTTCTCTAAAGGGACCTTGTTACTACAGAGAGTACACTTTGCAGATATTTCTGACGCTTCATCAGGAGCTACTTGCCCTGCTAACGCTAATGGAGCAGCTAGTTCTTCCACGGGCTCACCCCTAGCAAGGGCACTAATTCTAACCACCGACAGTTGAAGACAAAATCGCAGTCAGAACAGAGTTGACTCCAAATATCTTCTCTAGAAGAATCCAGACCTCTGTCGATAGACTTGTGCCAAGCGGCTTGTATATTTATCGCTGGTATGAAAGTTGGACGGTAGCCCGTGGGTATCGCAGTATGCTTTCCACGAGTGATTGCCGCCGGCCTACACAGATCCAGCTATTAGCAGACCGCTGTGCTGAACCCAGCAAGATGGCAATTGTAGAGTGAATGTTTAGACGTTTACCAGCATCTTCTTGTACTGGGGAACCGTCCAGTCATCCATGTCGAGTGAGCGGACCACTGACACCGCCACGCCCAGTGCGCGATGCTTCCCGGAGCAGTGTAAGCAAATAACGATTCCGTGGCTCACGTCAGCCCATTTCGCTGGTCCTTTTCCACAGTCGGCACAATGCTGCCAGGCAGGAATGGTAAAGCGACATCGCCATAGTGTTCGGGAGTAACTCAGGAGGGACGAACCTTATTCCCAGGGAGGGAGAATATCTCCTCCTCTCGCAATGCCCCTAGCGGAGCGTGAGCTACGTCTTTCTCTGTCGTCTGGGGTGAGAGCGGCGGACTCCTAATGCCAGTCATGGTATCCACAAGCTGTAGTAGCGTCGTTGCCAACTCTTCTTCCCCCTTTTCCGTTATATGGCTCTCAGTTAGTTCATTAGTCCAACAAGGGCTACTTTCGTCAACGTGAGCCAGCCAAGAAATGCGAGACAGTGGTTGAAGTAGCAAAAAGCAGAGCTGCCAAGGAGGCTGCCGAGCCAAAGAAGCGAAAGACTTCCACTTAGATCTGCCGTTCCATCAGTTCCTTGCTATTCCCCTTAGTCACATTCATCCTCAGTTCAAGCGGCTTCTCTTGCTTCTCCTCGTTGCCCTCACGTCCGTGTATCATCGCACTATCTTCAGCGTAATATCCATCATTCAACTATGGTGATGCCTGTCTTTTTCATTCTCCATCTATTCTCCTCGCCTTTTGAGAGTGGTCAAAGTTCTGACGGAGCCGGGCAGGACGAAGACATGGCCATTCTTCAATTCATTATTATTGTGTGAGGAGATGAAGGACAGCGCAGGCAGGCCCTTTTATCGTGACAGGAGAGTGATATGCTGAGTGATGATGGTGGCGCGGGGTTGACTGTATGCATTGTAGAAAGGATGACGATACAGTATATACGGAGTACGGCGTACTGTATAATCATGGAGGATTTTTATTTATAGAACTGAAGGGCTTACATCCCTCGAGTTCCGTGCGGCCTGGAGAGTGATTGAACAAAGCATAGTAACTCTATCTCTTTGAACTGTTGGTATGGCAGCTCGGTCGGTCGGTGCAGTCTCTCTCTCTCTCTCTCTCTTCTATTCCTTTTGCAATGGCCTGTATGTCCATCTTCTCATGATGGTCAAAAATTCAGGAGGTTTGTACTGGTAGTGGAGCCTCATTTGGTTCCTTGGTAGTTATCTCGGCGCACTCCTTCCTATCAACAGAGTGCGATGGCACGTAGCCAACCAGTCCCTTCTCTTATGACATCACAGGCTATTCTTCTCTTTCTATCTGCGCGTCTGTTGCTGTCTTGAAGTTTTGTTCTTCCTCCTGCTGTGCTATGGAAACAACTTTAGAGGTGAACTGTTCCCAGTGCGGTCCACATGTGATGATGAAAGCATGTATAATAAGTGGAGAGGAAGGAATAGCTGACTCTATCGTTGGGGGTAGCTTCAGTGCAGGACTGCGTGGACGATACTATCTAAACTGTGCACGTGTATCCTTGAATGCAGAGAGTCTCGCAACCTCCCGGAGCTCCATGAGCTGCCGCTGCTCAAGTTTGATTTATGAAATAGGTGGACGCAATGATCGGGGTCGGGGGTGCGGAGAGGGTTACGCGACAGCGATTCCCATCCAGAAGCTGATAGTAACCCAGATAGCAACTTCAGACAATCGCCCAGCCTCGCTCAATCTACGTAGACGACAAGACCCTTCCTCAATCCACCTAGACGACAAGGCCTTTCCTGTTGGGATAAGAAGTGCTAATTGCCGGGCCTTCTAATGGCTTTAAAGAGTCTCTTTCTCATTTCTGGGTGAAGTTATGAGGTGATATAGCTAGGGAGAATAATAGAATCGCGTGTTTTGCAATATAGCCGGGGACAATAGGGCTTCCCAAGCCATTGTATGAAGCTTTGTACCAATCTTGATGAAGGTGGCAATATCTGCAGCGCACTCTCGATCAGTCCTGTCTGACCTTTAATCGCCGAGTCGTTACGCCCGTCTCAGTTCTACAAGTCAGCGCTGTTAGCTATACATGATTCTGACAGCCTTCTGCTAACATCGCACTCACATCACATGGACCACTGCTCCCCAGCCGCTCAGAGCATCACGGTCGACCGACGCCAACAAAGCTTGAGAGATGGCTTCACAGAGCTCATCCGGACCCTGACACTAAACTGTAAGCTCACGTAAAGAGCTTGCGCAGCCATGCACGTACCATATTGGGCTTCCACAGAGCTTCACACATTCCTAAGAGATTCTCATCAGCGGTACCTGCGCAGACGAAGTCCGTCGCAAGGCACGGAGCCCCAATAAGATCCATGCTGGTTATAAATGGTTCATTGTTCTCGTCCAGTCCTGCGACTACAGGTTCAACAAACCAGGGGCCAAACCTAAAGAACCACACTAAGAAACGTGAAACTACACTGTCTCCATAGCAATTTCCCTACCTCTTTTCATAAAGCATATGTGAAAGCATATTCGCAAAAGTCTTAGGCTTCATGTCTCTCTCCTCCTTCAGTTGATAGACGTTCCGTCTGAACATCAGCCTAAGGGAGACAAGGGAACAGTGTGTTAATCCTCTTTGCCATTACGCTTCGACCACCTTTCCCCAGAAGCGGTACCTTTGCGAAACAGTCTGTACGTCAGTTGCTAATCCTGCCAACCCGACATATAGCTTGTCGTGCATTTTAAAGACCTTCTGGAAATCCATAGAGATGGTCTTTGCCTGGATGCCTAGGCGGGTGTCACTGCCACAGCAATCCTTAGTCAAGGTCCGTGTAAAAGTTTCTCCGATCAACCGTAGTGCTCACCTTGCAATAGCCACGCAGTTTTTCCCTGCCATAGCTACGACAGCAGCGCCATTGTATTCAAGGATTGACTAGCGTGGAGCAATCGATATGTACAGAGATTAGAAATAAGCCCAAGAGGTGCATCTCCGGCAGATACTCCTCTCTTTTGACCTTACCATTGTGAAGAGCCGCTTGTAAAATGGCTGATGTAAGAAGTGACAGCTCCAGGATCTGCAACGGCAATTGAGCTCTCGTGCTGAGACAAAGCGCTTGAGCTCTGGAGATGTATTGAGCTGCAATCTCAATCTGGCTGCTGCGGCACAAGGATCTGCGGCGAAACTAATGCAGGCTCACAGAACGCGGCAAGGTGCCGGTTAGATCGTCAAGAGAGAGAAGCAAAATGATCTTTTGTTGCTTCGTGTGAATTCGAGCAGGTAGATAACTCCGTTATTGGGTGCTTTGCCGCAATGTGTTCAGTATTCCTAGAGCCACCTCGTGGCGGAGTAAGCCTATCCATAATATCGCCAGCTGCCGTCGAGAATGATTGCCATTCCTGGCTCTCCGATTTCAGATCTAGTAGCCAGATGATGTTCCTGATAAGACTTGAAAGGAGTCGTACCATTCGAAAGATAAGGTGTTACATTCAAGATGGCCTCGTTGGTAAAGGGCAATGGGTGAGAATGCGAATGGGAAGAGATGCGAATGTGCGGAAGTGCGAAGCTTGGTCAATGATCGTTATCGGGAGGACAAGTCTGCAGAATTAGAGTCTGGGCGTCTTGATGCACTGCGCGCGTGACGTCTGGGCTTCATCCCGATATGAAGATTGTAAGCGTAAGGCAAGTCGTTTCGTGGAGCGAGTAGTCAACCTCTGAACGTGGCGACTTACAGATGGTAGACTTCCCATCATGGTCAGCCCTCAGATCAGAACTTCGGGAGCTTGGAGTCAACCTTTGTCCTCGTCTTTGACCATACCGCAGGATGCGGACCGCAAGCCTACCCTCACCTCAATTTTGGCTGGTAAGTCTCCCAGCTTCTGCATCTTGGTAGGTCCCTGTCTAAGCCTCTGGTACAGCATATCAACGTCAACTCTCTGAACTAATTGACAACGTCCATCACCCGCCGCTGTATGAATTGCAACAACTGCTTCATGACGCAGCTGAAAGTGAAAAGACTATACTGTTTCCACCAGCCTCTAGTAGAGCTTATGGTGAGGAATGGCTAAGGCAACCATGGCCTTCAAGCCCGATCCTCGTACCACTATTGCTTCGCCGCCAATGGACCTGGTGTGCTGACGGCTGCTGGAGTCGGGGCGTTACCCAGTGCATGGTTCGCTGTGTGGTTGATCTAATATCAATGAACGCCACATTATCGGTACCTCTCTCTAGGGTGCTCTTTAAGGGGGCGATAGTCTCGATGAGGCAACTGAAGGGTTCCAAAAAACTTGAAGGAGTTCAGCTGTTTGCTGCGGCTCTGGGAGAAGTAACATCGTTGGTTCCTCTCTATGTTCCAAGACATTTCCAAGAGTCAGTGCTGCAGTTTTGGGGTGATCTTTTTGCAACTGACAACGTAGAGATTGTGACCAGCTGTATTGGTCCAATTCTGGACATTGGGCTACAGACTAGTGGTACAGCGACGCCGATACTGACTTCACTAGTGGGCGCACTGATCTATGCTGAGCTACGCGCTGATCATCAGAAGCTGGCCCGGTTTGAGGACGGGAGCAATGATTTTAACTCGGACGAAGAAATTGACGACGTCTACGACGAAAGGGCTGACTTGCATTGCATCCGGGCGATGTTGCGGCAATACAGGTTTCTTCCCCCCGCTGATGCAAAACTAGAAAGGATCACGTCTAGCGCTGTCTCTAGCCTCATTGCCTGGGTCCAGAAGCTTCACCTGTTAGGAACTGCTGATGACTGCTTATGCGTATTCAATGCCCTTCTCCGACTGTATGATGGACTATCTCTCTCCACTGAGGGCCAAGTGTACTGCGAAGCGTTATCCATCCTACTCTTTTACTATGCAAGCTTTGACCATAAATACAGTGCTATGTTATGCAGCTCATGGATAGCACAGCTCGCAGATGAACGCCTTCAGGATGGGACACCAATGTCCTCGACCGTGGAGTCATTGGCGGGTCTCTTAGCCCATGCGGAATATCTAGAGGAGAGGTTTGTCACAAGGGCGTTAAACATCTTACTTTCAGAGCTTTTGCCGGAGGTACGGCAATTCAACAAGGCGGCAAGGATGCATCCAGAGCGATTGAAAGTTATTGTCTCCGCGGCTAAGGGAACCATGTACATAATGATTCAACGCCCTGCGTCGCGCTTGAGTACTGCTGATTCCTTCAAACGGGTTCTTGACAGCTTAAGGGAGATCTTGTCTTCTCTTATTCAGGTATTTTCTCCCTTGTTTTGCTACCATCATAAGTTGAACCAGGAACTGAGAGATCTATGGCCAGCCTCTTGCGCGGATGCCTACGCCGCTCAAGGAAGCATTCTTCGCTCTGGCGACGGAGGAAAATTGGCTTACCCGGGCCCAGATTGTGAAGTTGACGAGCTTTAAGGTCAGTTGTCTGAGATTGATACCGAAGTATCCCGTGCTGTTAATTTATCTTGGATGCGTCTGACTCTGTGGAAGCGGTTCGACTTCGCTGCAAAGTTCTTTCTCGCTTCTCATCGCGTTTCCCTCAACCACCGCTATTCTATAGGAAGAATGGAAGCCTATGGCGCCCATGCCTTTTTCATTCAAGTCTCCTCTGGCGCAGATGGAACCACACCTGAGGGCATTACACTACCGAGAGTCGCGATTGCTACAGGTAGGCCGTAGTTCTGTGTGGTAAGGACGATGGTTGAGGTACTCAGACGTCTCTGCCTCTTCTGAGAAGGTTGCTAGTATGCCCAAGAAAAGGAAAGCGGACTTGACCTTTTATGACAGCCCTATTGTCTGGCCTTTGATAGACAAAAAGGAACCCAAGCAGAGGCCACCTTTTCATGGGTGGTCACAGCGCTTCCCAGACGAATTGCTTGAACACATCATGTCGTTCTGCACATTCAAGCGGTTGTGTTTCCTCTCTAAAGTCTGTCAGGATTGGCGTAGCGTTGCAAGAAGTGAACGTCTGTGGAAAGTCCTCTATCGTCGAAGGTGGCATAGAATATGTCGCCATAAGACGGTCTCTCTCACAGCCAGTTCTCAGCCCGCCACTATTTTTAAAGCGGAACACTCCTACTACTCGATGTTTAAGGCACGACTCCAAGCTCAGCGAAAGAGAACTGAGATGAGTCGCAGAACAGGCAAGGCCTACATTATATGCGAGCATTGTGGATGTGATCGCGTACTCCTGAAGGACTCGCCTAGCCATCAGGTACTAGTCAACGATTTGTGTGCGTCACTATCGAATTCTATCGTGCTGTTAACAAAGGAGTTGACTAATCAACCTATATTTGCTCCTGCATTCGCTGCCAGAAACACATTCTGCATCATAAAAGGCAAGGAACGATGTTTGTTTGCCCAGTCCAAGGCTGTCTTAAGGTGATGAAGACTGAGCCGTCGCTTCGTCGGCACGTAAACCAGCATGCTCTGTCCGCTGGATGAGCGCGGCCAGCCGTATTGGGCGGTAACGGCTGAACGTATGCATATAGGTCCGTCTGGGATTTCTGCTCAATCGTAGGCTTCCCTTTGGCTCCACTCCACACACAGACCTCTTCAAGGCTCCACTTGACAGACTTCTTTAAACCCTTCCCACTTTCTTAAGAAGTTTTCGAAGCGGGAGGTTCTTGGTGGAAGATCATTCTACAGAGTGGGGTCTTCCTTTCTCTCCTCTCGTGGCTGTTGTGGTATAGTAGAGCTGACGGATAGAAGCTGCAAGCGCATGAGAAGCAAGGAGAAGCGCCATGTCAGCGCACCTGGGATGCAGGGATCCAGATTTGAAAGGAATGCCGAACCTTCTCTAGCCCATTACAGAGCTTGTTGATGTTCTTATAGTGCCGCGTAGGGTCTTCCACAATCTCTGCTAGTCGTTGGAGGGTAAAAGGAGCACTAGAGGCAGCAGTCGACACGAGGGTAAGGTATCTACTGGATGGTGGCAACACTCGTAAGAAGAGTTTCAGAGCGACGGTAGTTCGATAAGGGCCTAGAAGAGAAAGCTCACTGAAGAGGAGCATAAGAGGCGCAGATCATACCTATCGAAAGCTAAGAGATCTTTCCGCAGCTGCTGCTTTTTAGTGTCAAGTGTCTCCGAACTGCTGCTCTGGGGCACGAACGGCTTAGAGCTCTTCTCCACCACATCAACAGCCTAACCATACAAAATCCAAGGCCAGTAGAGGGTTTGCGAGTTAGTAGAGCATACCATATGGACGGGAAACAGTGACAGTGGGAAAGGCCCTGACCTCTATCATTTTGAACGACAAAAGATGCTTCAGATCCGACCACTTATAATGAAGCTGGCCAGTTTGCGCGATCTCGTGCAGGGCCTGGAAAGGCAAGATATGAGGGTCGCCTATTAAGATCGTGTCGAAGATGAAAGCAGAACGTCAAGGATTCACCTCCTTCAGCTCGGCCGTCATCTCCTTCAGCTCCTCTTTGGCAAAGGCTGGCGGAGTGATGTCCAGACAATACATGGGGAAGGGGTATAATTAGTACATTCCAGAACTATAAGTCTAAAGCAATAAAGTGATAACGACGGTAATGAAAGAGCTCGCAAACAACACGCCGGACTACCTTCTAGTTGGCGGTCCACCGCCGCTCTATCCGCCTGGGACATCCTGCCAGTAATCTTCAGCTGATCCTCTCGGAGGCACGGATTTTTCTGATGAAGAATGCTGGACTTCTGAAGGAAGGATGTTAGGGTGGGGGTCACTGGATCGTGCAGGGACGTACTGGACGAGCGGATACTGGGCACACCTCAGTACCCGACGGAGACTGATGAGAGTCTGAGAGCCGAGCGGCTTTCAACAGAGACGTCAACTTACTCACCGACGCCTTGAGGCAGAAGCAGAGCTTCGTACTGTACAGCGAATCTCAAAAAAAAGCCACGCATAGGTTCGACGTTAGCGGCCACCAAGTACATTGCCGTTAGCGGCTTTCGGTGTGTTCTTGTGTGTGTTTCACACCAATGAAGTTGGGCAGGCGGAGGACGATGGCACCCGCTTCTTGGGTAGTGTGCTGGTCAAGGGAAAAGATGGGAGTGTGGAGCGTCGATGAGCTGCTGCTGCTGATGTTAGCGTGTCGCGATGGTGGAGACAAGAGAAGAGATTTCGATCGCTTTGCAGGGCTATAAGTGTCTCTAGTCCAGAGTATAGCGCTGCAGGAGGGAGTTGACATAGGAAGTGTTGAAGCTTCCTGCGCTGCGCAACGAGGCGCGAGAGGACGCGGCCATAAGGGTGGCTTTTCGTGATCTGCCGTTGTCCAACTCATTCGATGGCGCAGGTCGCAAAAACAGGTGAGCCTTGTCTCTGGCGGATGCTGTTGGCTAGTACACTCCGATGCTTATGAAAGTCCTTTTAGGCGGAACTGCTGCCAGCAAAGTCTTTCAGGGCTTTCGAGCCGTAGGGCTGGTGACAGCGGACATACCTTTCGTTCTCAACCGGTTGGGACAAGAGAATTTCCTGACCGTTAGCTTGGGAAAGTCCTTCCAGGTGTACAAATGCGAGAAGCTGACTGTAGCACTGGTATCCCCACAGCTAGACAGGAAGATCAGAGCGCTCGCATGCAAGGGTTCCGATGCTACATTCACGGCATCAGGGCGAGAAATTGTTGTTTGGGCTCGGACGGAGATTCGCTACCGATTGAAGAAGCATGAGCAGAATGTGGATTTCATACTATTCCTGGGAGATTATCTGGTCTCGGTCGATAGCTCAGGAACCTTCATCACGTGGGACATCTCGGGCACCCCGAAGACCGAACCAGAACTGATCAGCACGAACAAATTGCCTCCAGGCTTCACTACGTCCTCGATTATGCACCCGAATACCTATCTCAACAAAATTCTCTTTGCCTCTGAAGAAGGAGAAATGCTATTGTGGAATCTAAGGAAAGAGAAGTGCATATATAAGTTCAAAGGTTGGGGCTCGCCGGTGCACTGTGTGGTCAACAGCCCAGTCGTGGACAATGTTGGCATTGGACTTGCAGACGGTCGCTGTGTTATCCACAATCTGAAGTTTGACGAGACGCTGATGACGTTCTCTCACACCAACGAGGGAGCTGTCTCCGCAATATCTTTTATGACAGATCCGCTGAAAGGCCCACTTTGTGTGACAGGTAGTGATGCAGGCGAGATACTTGTCTGGGACTTGGAGCAGAAGAAGCTGTCTAGTGTCATACGAGAGGCTCACGAAGGCCGGGTCGTGTCTGTTGAGTTCCTTCTTAATGAACCGGTCCTTGTGTCTTCTGGTGCGGACAACTCCATCAAGATGTGGATCTTTGACAACTTGGACGGGTCAGCTCGCCTGCTAAAGAGCCGTGAAGGACACAAATCGCCTCCGCATCTGATCCGGTACTATGGGGCTACGACTCTGACGACAATGGGCGATGGGGCGGATGGCACGGCCTGCCAGATCCTTTCAGCAGGCCAGGATAAGGCTTTCCGAGTATTTCACACCGTTCGTGATCAACAAAGCAGAGAGATGTCTCAAGGCCCACTTGTTAAGAAAGCGAGGAAGCTTGATGTAAAGCTTGAGGCACTACGCCTGCCCGCTATTGTAAGGTTTGCTGCCTCTGAGACAAGGCAGAGAGACTGGGCCAACATAATCACATGCCACGAAGATGATCCGACGGCCTATGTGTGGCACTTCGAGCAGCGTGCCATTGGCAAGCATCCGCTACGGCAATTTGACGCGGCAAAGTCAGGTAAGCTTAGCTCTGTGAGAAGTTGGATTTGCGATAAGTTTTGACAGTAGCGTTTCACATTCCCAAACCCATTGTCTCCCCGGCCTGGACTCATCAGGAGCTGGAGAGGAAGGCTGGGTTCGGGTCCGTGAAAGGGCGATGTCCGTGGCGATCAGTGCGTGCGGCAACTTTGGCCTTGTAGGAACTTATGGAGGCGCCATATTCAAGTACAATATGCAGTCCGGGCAGCGTCGAGGCGCTTATCCTAGCGCTGTAGCTAGGAAGGTTAAAGTCAAGCTCCTATCCCTCCCCGGCCTACCTGTAACTCCGAAGGAGGAAGACGATTCTGGTGACGGTCATGAAGGCGCCGTGTTCGGTTTAGCAGTTGACGCGACAAACCGATACTTAATTTCCGGTAGCGCTGACGGCACTTTGAAGTGGTGGGACTTTCGAACGCATAAGCTTGAACAAAGCTTAGATGTAGGATCCGCGGTCACCCATCTGGAACTTCATAGAGACAGCGGACTATTGGCGGTCGCTTGTGATGACTTGGTGATTCGGGTGTACGACATCGCTACACGGCAGCTGGTGCGACGCTTCCATGGTCATACCCATAGAGTTTCCGATATATGCTTCACACCTGATGCGCGATGGTTGATTT
>FLMG01000368.1:101634-197415 GCA_900088475.1 Hyphochytrium catenoides | reverse complement strand
AAATAGCGTCGAAGAAGAACTTTGAAGTGATCCAGGCGTACTTGCACCGATTTCTTCACAATTATGCAGATATTATCGCCCAGAGAGAAGATCTTCTTGAGAAGGTCTCGGTCCTCAAAGAGACCCAGCACAAGGCCTGGATGTCGATGCAGGATCTGCTCTACAATAATATGTGCCTCGTGCAGTACCTCAGTAACATTCAGACATAGGCCAAAGAAGAGTCTTGGCTTAAACTAACTTATTTTGGCCACCGTGCCTGTTCAATGTGCAACAAGTACTGGCAGAACTATTGGCGTCTGTTAAGAAAGGTAATGGCTAGCAGGAGGGAAGCCAGTGTAAAGCCAGCGGCACCCAGTAGTTTCACGTGGCGCTGCTGCAGTCTTAAGCTCTCTAGCTCAGTGCGAATGGCAGTCACAGATGACTCCACGTACTTGCTCATCACGTCAACCTTCAGGTCAATTTGCCCGGGTTAGCAAGATGCCAGCCGTTTATGGTTCTGCATAAGTTACCTCAACGTTCACGTGATCACCTCGTTGCTTTAGCGGCAGTATGATTTTCTTCTGAGTAAAAGCGATCAACATCACGGAAAACCAGCCTTGCTCGCGATTGACCTGTCGCACAGAGAGTCTTAGTTTCAAGGAAAGCCCTCCATTAGGCAGGTTAATTTACCTCACAGACAGTGAGACTTGTCCCATCGAGCGCGACGTAGCCCTTGGCAACGATGAACTTCATTAAATCTGCCGGTGGCTGCAGCCTTACATACAGTGAATCTCCATCCGGCCTGAAGTCCTGATACCATCGCTTTTAGCTGGCTAACAATTGCAACCGGCAAGCCTTTCTACTAGGAAGGGATGTCTGACCTTGATCACTGCCGTATTGTCCACATGACCTTGTACAAAATGACCACTATTTCTATCAGAGAACTTGGCACTGCGCTCCAAGTTGACCTTGTCATTAGGCTTCAGCTGCCCTAAGTTAGTCAGCCTCAACCTGAAATATATAGGCGTGAGGCGGTCATCCCACCAAAGTTGGAAGAGTCTATAACCCAACCTTACGTTTCAGGCGCGCAGTTAACTGTGAAGTCTCCGGGTCCAAAAGCTGTCACAGTTAGACAGACGCCATTTACCGCGATACTACAGCCCAGGTATGCCCCTTCTAGCACTGTCTTGCAGCTAATGACAAGAACAAACCCTTGACCCTTTCTCCCGTCCCAGAGAACTAGGTCTGAGTGCTCGTCCACGGACTTAACAATCCCAATTTCCTCTATGATCCCTGTGAACATCTTGCTGATAAACCCAAGCACTGAGGCTCAACAATGACGATAAGAAGCTACTGACACGCCTGGGGAACCGCCTACTTCACCAGGGAACTTCTTGAATGATGTTGATACCTGAGGCCGCCTTATTTTTTGGAGGATCCGCGCTCCGCCTTCTCATGTCGAAGAGTTTCGTGGAAGCTCCAAAGAGAGATGGTAGGATGTGATCAGAACATGTAGTTCTACCTGCACTCTTCTACTTTCTATCATAAATCCCCATTCTTGTACACGTTCCTAGTGAGGAGTGTTCTATTCGCCGTGTAGTTCTGATTGCACCAAAAAGCATCAAAGAGTTTCCACGTTAGCGGCATCACACAAGGCGCTAACGTATCGCTGCACTCGCTATTTCCAACACTTGCCATTACCATCAGTCTGTTTTCAAGGAGCAAGAAAGCAACCATTTCCAGCAACACTGTCGCCGCATCATCGTTCAAGTGATAGGTTTTGGAGCGATCACTTTGAGCAGCATCGCCTTGGAAAGCCAATCTCGCAGCACGAGAATCCGGTGAAGCTGGCCACAGCGTAATAGCTGAGACCTCCGCCACGACTAACTCCTGGACACAATGCCCGTAAGGATCCGGCTTCAAAGGTTTGGTAGGAAAGACTTCCCGGTCTACAGGATGGTGGCCGCAGACTCGAGAGCTCCTCGGGATGGCAAGTTCATAGAAAGAGTAAGTAGGCTGTCGGGGGAGACCGCTTTTCTAAAGAATCTGCAGATTTATCTAACGGACAGTGCAGCTGGGCACAGTGCATCCTATAGCAGATAAGCATGGTGTCAAAGAGATGCAGCTCAACTCTGAAAGGATCAAGTACTGGCTATCTGTGGGTGCACAGCCTTCGGACCGTGTCCGCTTTGTCCTAGGGCAGGCCGATATCTTACCACCCATGGTTCATCCTGTACGACCCAAGAAGTCAACACCAAAGAAGGTGCTTCGAGAACAAAAGAAAGGCTTTTCCACTCTTGCCTCGGACTCAGGTTAGCAAGCCACCATCTCATCAACAGACTTTCCAATTTATCCACTTCTCCTGATGACATATCCGTGCTCTTCAGCCTTTGGCAATCTTAGTTTCCAGAGACACAACAGTCCTGGCACGACGCAGATCAGCGCCATTTCGTTAGGAAAACCACTGGGACTCTTCGTAGGCCGATGCAATTGACGAAGTGGCGCTGTGGATCCATTGATATTTTTCTCCTTTTCCATTTCGATCTCTACTTTTTATTTCACGCGATAGCCTTCATTAAGCATAAAGTGGAGGTCTTTCAATCGACATAGTGATGATTACTTCGCTTCGCTTGGGAGCCTATTTTGTTTTGGTTCTTTCACAGTGCAGCGTAAAGCAATTCCGAAAGCTGTGTAGACTCAGAATCGTTATTTCAATTCGCTTGGCGACATTTGCTTTGCAGCTTCCAATTGATTTTAGAGGTCAAAATATCCTTGGGGACCGACTAATCGTGAAGTCGGGCTGTTTGGCCTCATTAGGGATCTTCCTTTTGACTTCACATTGCCAGGCCGTCAGTGGACCATTTGCTTGCTTACCGGAAAGTGCGGAGCTTCATTAGACTGAGCGCTCTTTCGTCCAGAGTGTCGACTCCAGAGACAAAAATGTCCGTGGACAGCAACTATGAGATCATACTCCGCCACAAGCTTAGTAAAGGGTCATGTGAGTTGTCCTCTAGTCTAGTTCTGGCACGCTTTCAACGACTTGTGTCAGTGCCTTAACTACCCTTTTACACCTTCATTGCATGTTATTAGATGGCACAGTCTATGGCGGTGATCTGGTTGCCTGGGAAGCTGCAGATGGTGCCGCCAGGCCTGATAACCAATTGGGTAAACGTATAGTTCTCAAGCGCGTGTTGTTCAAGGAATATTCAGATGCCAGCCCCATCACTTCGCCCGGCGACGCTCAGAACGAGCTTAAGGTTCCTAGAGAAATAAAGGTTTTAATGATGCTCAATAGAGAAGCCGGCAGCAAGATAGGTGTGCCAAGACTCCATCTCTTTTTTGCGAGTCCCGCAGTATCGCCAGAGAATATATACTGGAATCTTGTCATGGATGATTGCGGGACGCCTCTGACTTGCTTCTTGTATCCCAATGTGGCCAATGAACCAAAGAACACCAATGGTGTCTCAATGTGCTCCGCAGAGTGGATGAAGGATATACTATGCCAGTTGCTTAGAGGTATCAGACTGCTTTACTACTACCTCGTAGTTTGGACGGGGGCCACAAGTGTGAGGACTAACGACAGAATCCATCAATGTAGCGATATCTTATGTGCACGAGTTGGGCATCATACACCGGTATGGACATGGGGACATGGTTATGTCGAAAGGGTAATGTATTGGACTCAGACCGTCATTGTTTATATCATCTAGGGATATCAAGCCCCAGGTAGGGTCTTATCACCTGTTCTTAGGGTTGGCAAGGGCAATACCGCTGATCATGTACGAAGAACATCATGATTCGAGGCGGCCAGAGCGTCTTCCTGTGTGACTTCGGCGCAGCCAAAGAGGATTCGGCAGGGCCACATGATCCCTACGTAGGCAGCAGGCCTTATCGTGCACCTGAGCTATTACTTGGCACTAGCGCGTACACTAAGGCTGTGGTGGGTAAATTCCAGCTATCGTTCCGCCAGCGGAAGTCGAACTCTGCTTTATATATCTTACTGTCAGGATTTATATGCCTTTGGCGCGGTCATGGCCGAGATGTTCCTGCAGCGACCGCTCTTTCTCGGCAAGGACGACTCAACGCAATTCCTCCAAGTGAGAACGTGGCCATTAGCTATTCTTGTCCCGGCCACCGCCATTTGACATTCAATCAACCTTATCTCTCTGGGCAGATGTTGCTTGTTCTGGGCACTCCCCCAGCGGACCTTCTCAATACATTGGACCATTTAGACCGAAGCCTTCAAAAGAGGTTGATGGCGGTGAAAGTTCTTCCCAGAATTCCGCTAGAGTTGCTGTTCCGTACGGCGCCAAGGCAGCCAAGTGCTGATGCCCTCGAGGTGCTGAAGAAGTCACTAACGATGAGGCCACAAGACCGCCTAGATGCAGAAGCCCTCTTACGCCTGCCATACTTCAAATAGATATTCCCATTAACCATGCGCCTTCAACAAGGAGCCTAACTGGAGCTGACGATAGACCCCGACAAAAGCAAAGCTAGCCTTGGCTATACTGCCGTCTGTATTTGCCTAGGTCACCTTTCAAACATTTTCCCCTAGCAAAGACCAACTCAATCTCTAATGTGATGGGGTCGAGTACAAGGAAATCGGCATCGGCTCCTATTGCTATCTGCCCTTTTCCAGACAGACCATGCGATGCCGCTGGATTGCAGGTGAACAAAGGGAGGATCGTTTCCAAAGGTAACTGGTGCTGCAGATGGAGGTCGCGGAATTGGTCATAGAGTTCTTGTGGCTTGGCGTACGCGTAGTCAATGACTTCTCGTGAAGGTCCAAACACGGGCAGGGATCCATACGAGTCACTCGATATAGAGATGTTGGTCAACGGTACATTCCGGTTTACGAGGTCCACTACTGCCAGGACTTGGGCTTCCGGAGATCCTGCGAAGTCCATTCTGCCGCCTGCCTCAATCCATCGAACACCATCTTCCAGAAGCTCTGGCGTCCGCGCCATATGCGTTGGGACTAAGTGTTTGATTGGAATTGAAGTGTGCTCCAGAACTTGCCACAAAGGTTCGAGGCCCGCCTTATCGCTTCCCATATGACAGTATAGGACTCCTTGCTTCCCAGCTGTCAACCCTCCTACGCGAACTTCACTCAGAAGGCGAATCAGCTCCTGCCGGGTTGGGTAACTCCCACGATGGTCAGAAATCGCAAGCTTGCATCCAACCACTGGATCAATGAGCACCATGTCCCGCTTCACCGCTCCCGTGAGGGTGGGTGACGGCACAGCATACGCTCCTGTGTACATGAACCCTGTTATACCCTGCTCTGTCAACCCTTTCACCTATTGAGAATAGACACTGTAAGATGAAGGCGTAGAGGAGATGTAGCATCGAAGAAGCTGTCTAACCTTGGCGAACAAATTCTCCAGGCTGCGGGAGAGCGAATCGGTCCCAAGCACTCCAACAATAGTAGTTATTCCTGCATCGAGGAGTTCCGAAAGTGTTGCCTCTGCGCATGAAGCCTCATTAGGCATGAAGAGCAAAGAAACGATGGACGTTGGGCTGTTCGTACCTGGGCATCGGCTTCGGAAGCTACTTTCTCCTCCACCACCTGTTGCATGGACATGGATATCAACAAAGCCTGGTACAATTATTTTGCCAGCAGCATCTATGATTTTGGGCGCAAAAGGTTTCTCTTGTTCCAACTGGAAGATGACGTCTCAGCTTGTAATGATCGACTGAGGGGGTAACTGTCATTTCTATGTACCTTCTGTAGACTTGCTTCGCGCTGGCTTATACCCAAGATTTTCCCGCCACCAATGAGTAGATCGTGTTCTGTCAGTACCTGGCTGGAGGTGAAGACAGCGCAAGCTCCAGCGATTTGAAGAAAGGTCTCTTGCTCCTGCATGTTACCTCAAAGTCACGTCTGCTCTACCCTATGTTCTGCCCGACACTTTCTCTATGCAAGGAAGAGCCTCTGATCTTTGAGGATAGCACGACTCGGCCTTATCGTAGACTGGAGTAGACTGGACCAGTCGATCTTGGACCATGCCCGCCCGATGAGCGAGACACTTTTACAGTGGTTGCACGCAATCTTTCAAGCTGCCAGCGCGGCCGAGCGAAGTAGAGGCTTTAATGTGCTCCTGAAGATGTATTGAGAAGAGCCTGTGAGGTGAAGAGTTGCTGAGTTGCATGAGTTGAGGTTCTCAAGTGGTTGTGATGATGTGGGTGAGGAATGACGAAAGATGCGAATCCTCGTGGCGCTTCTTATTCAGCGAAGCGACTCTTCGATAAGGATTAAATATGCTGTCAAGGCTCTTACTGTAGTGCCCGGATGACGCAGTGGTAGCGTATCAGTCTTGTAAACTGAAGGTCCTGGGTTCAATCCCCAGTTCGGGCAACTCAGTTTTTGTTTTTACAGAAAGTCACAACTTTTTACCACTGTCTATTCAGTTCTAACAACAAACCCAAGATATTTCCTCTTCTAAAATTCTACGAAGGCTTCTTATCTCACAGTCCTCCTCCTTGATTAGTGATTGGGCTTCACTTGGTTATTTTGCAGTTTTGGAGACTGCAAGAAAGCCGATAGACAAACAAATTTCTTGTCTTGTTGAGCTCCACAGTTCGATCAGCCTTACAGCTTACCACGGTTGTCTGTCCCTGTACCCTGCTTGTCACCTCTCCGACGTCCGAAGTAGTGACCAGGCAATCCAAAGAGACTTCGGGAGGTGGTTGGCAATATCTGCCTTCAGCATCGGCAACTTACACAAGTCATCGGGTTTTTTGAGACAGCTTTATGTCATCCATGTAGGACCCGCGGGATGCCATCATCTACTTCTTTATCCTCTTTAACGGTATATCAACAAGGTCACGAAGCATCGCAGAGTAAGAGGGAACCCATACTATCTGCTGACATTTAGTCTGGCCATGACCATTGCGTCCTTTGTCGAAAGCATCAGAGAGAACCATGGAACGGAGAGACCAAAGTCCAGATACCGCGACCCTGAGGGACCGCCCTCCGCTATTCCGCACATACAGTCGGGTGGAGTTTATCGGGAAGTTCCGCCTGCCCAGAAACTTGGACACTGGCGATATTATTATCTTCGATCGGCAATGTACCAAGATGAACTTATGGGGAGGCTTTCTCTGCGTGTCAGCTAAACTATTCTCCGGGTCACGATGGGATCATATCGGTACGTAAGCTCTTCATAGATGGAAGCTTACCTTTGCCGTCACTATGGAAGTTAACTCTTGACAACTACTACCTACAGGAGTAATCGTTCGACATGGAAATGGTGAGCTGATGGTGCTAGAAGCCTCTCTGACAGGGACCAAGCTCCGTCCCCTACAAGACAGACTGAAATTCAGTCGGTCGAATCAGATAGCTATTCGACGCCTACAGATACAAAGAACTGATGAGCTTCGTGCAAAGGCATTAGAATACTGTGAGATGATGTCCAACAAGAAGTACGAAGAGAGACTGGATAAGTTCTTCAATGCCCAGTTCACAGTCCCTGCCCGCGCCGTCAGAGAAAGAGTTCAAAAGCTCCTTATGAAGAAAAGAAAGGAGGAAGAGGACATCAAGTTTGACCTTGAGAACAAGGTTAGCCGTACTTCTCCCTTACATCTTTGCCGTATGGAGATACACCTTTCCTTATACAGCGATTCCTCCCGGCTTTTCGTCTCAAAGTCCTTATCAATTTCAGCATTCTCTGTCTCTCCTTTCCTCTGTCTCCCAGTCTCTTAGTTCATGCATCTCTTCTCCGATATCTTGACCATTCCGCTACCTTGGTGGCTCTGTCCTTGTCTTGTCGCCTGTTGTTCTATGCGATCACTCTGCAGTTTTACCTTTCTTGCGCTGCTTCTTCCATTTCAGCTTCATTGCACTGTATCAGCCCCTCTGGCAACAACGACGATAGCCATCTAACAATGGCCCGATAGCGCTTGACAAATTTTCAACGGCAAACACTCCAGACTCGACTCCAGTCTATTGATACTGAAACGCATGAACTGACCCACATGTTCATGTCGATAGAAAAGTCCATCTTTGAGAACGAGGAAGACACGTCGCGGGTGTTTTGCAGCGAGTTGGTGGCAGGACTCTATCAGTACCTCGGACTTCTTGCACCCTATCCACCTTCCAGTTCCTACCTTCCTCATCACTTCGCCAGTTCTTATCACGTACTACCGTTCAAAGGAGATGTATGTCCCACCACCCTCCTTACGCGCCGTGCTCTTACTTCTTATAAGTCGGCTCTGACTCTCATTATAAGTGTAGCCCATCTTCATCCCATTACTTTGATCCTCTCTGTTCATTCACTGCTGGCCATTTAATCTCGAGGTAAACCAAAGAGTGCTCACATGGCGTCTCAGGCACATCTGTCAAAGGAAATTTATTTAGCAGATGAAAAGGTCTACTCCACAGACACAATGGTCGAAAGACTCAATCCAGAGACGTCAGAGGAAAGAGAAATCATCAGACGGAGCCTGCGAAGGCACCAACTCTTCAGCTCTCTGGCAGAGTCTGCCCAGGAGAGCCTAATCGACTGTTTTGAGCGATATGAGGCCCAAGATGAGGAGGTGTTATTCTATCAGGGGAATGAAGGAGATTACTTCTATGTAGTGGGATCTGGAGAGTGCGACGCTTACGTGAACAAAGAAGGCAGACCTAAGGTCAAGGTTCTGACTTACGGGCAGACTAACTACTTTGGAGACTCTGCACTACTGTATGACACCAAGCGAGCGCTGACCGTCCAAGCAAGGTCCACTGAAGGTAAGTGAGCCATGCCCAATCGGCCATGATGCCGGTGCATTGTTTGACTATCTTGTTTTGTAGACAAAGTGATCCTTTGGCGGCTCGACAAGTCAGCTTTCCAGAACTTTGTCAACGCGGACGCTTTATCAAAGCAAACGATGAGAGATAGACGCTTTCTTTTTGGTGTCCTCTCATCTCATAGTATTTTCAAGCCATTAGATAGACACAGCCGGCAGAGGGTTGCAAATGCCCTCTTTCCATTGTATCTTAAGAGTGGGGAAGAGGTGATTCGCCAAGGAGAGTATGGGGATAACTTTTACGTCATAGAGGAGGGAGAGTGTGAGATATTACGACGAAAGCCCGGGGCTCCATCCCCACAGATGGTGCAGCTTCTGGGCCCTGGAAGTAGCTTTGGAGAGGCGGCGCTTCTGTATAATAGCCCCAGAGGGGCGACAGTCAGAGTGAAGAAGGACGCTAAAATATGGGCCCTTACTAGGGACAACTTCACTTCTCTGGCGCTCAGTGGCACTAGTCATCTGTACGAGATATTTAAAACGCTGAGCACCATCCAAGACCAAGGCGAGTACTTCATGAAAGTGGAAGACTTTCTTAAGGTTGGTTGGTTGATGTGAGCTATTTAGAGACTCCCCCTTTACTATTAGCTAATAGCGACCTCTCAGCTTCTGTGCCACAGCAATCAGCAAGGCAAGGGCTCCAGTGACAGGAATGAAGCACCTGTCAGGGTCAGCAAGGCACACATCAAGCTCGCAGAGCGCCTTATTGACCCGAACCAGACTGGCGTCATCAACTTCTCCCAGTTTGCTCACTTTGACATGCTCTTTTCAGAAAAAAAGACGGACAAAGTTCTGGCAGGTGAGGAAACGCGTAAGAAAGGCTTGTGAAAGATTCGCGCTTTCTAACGTTACATCCGTCTCTTCCTCCCAACTTGGGAATAGATGTTGCCTTTCGCTTACTCTGTCCCACTGCCGTCAAGACGGGCCTAATTAGCAGAGAGGAGTTCGTCGCTGGGCTGAACTCATGGGCTGAGGAGCACAATGAAAACGTATCCTCCGCAGACTTTCTCAACTTCGTTCAAGCTACCTTTGGTCCGGACGGCTCTCGTACCCTATCATTCGATGACTTCACTCGCCTAGTATTAAAGACTAAGAAGCATCCCTTGATCCTCCGCCAATGTCTGAGTCAAATCAGGGAGGACGTCATAGGGTAAGTTGGCGGCGGGAAATATTGACCTTCCATTTGTCCACCCTCTATTAATCAAGGTTGACCTTCTCTTTGCCTGTTTCACAATTTAACAGATTTCAGGCTATCTGGGAGAAATCTCAGCTGGACTCTGCGCTGCGTCTACCCTCACTAGGAGTCAACAAGAAGCCTCCGGAGGACATTGAGCTTGAAGGCAGAAAGGCAGTTACCCTTTTGTCAGCCATCGTTGCTGCTATTGCGGCTCGAGCAGTTGTCGCTCCGTTTGAACGAATCAAGCTGTTGATGCAAACTCGGCCGGCGGCAGTGAGCCCCTATTCCCATGTCAGGTCCGCAGCTGGGAGGATTCTGCAGAATAACGGTATCAGAGGCTTCTTCGTGGGTAATGGCGCCAACGCAGTGCGCCTTATACCAACAATTCCGCTCAATTTCACACTCTTCAACACCTTTCAAGGGTTTCTGAGAAGTTCAGACAGAAAGCTCTCGCCCGAGGTTGTGAACTTGCTCGCTGGGGGCATGGCAGGGTTCTTCACAACGGCCGCAGTTTACCCTCTGGAGTTTGCTAGGGCACGGATGACAGTTCAACAAGCCTATGGACCTAAGGCAAGATACAATTCTATCGCTCATCTTATATCTACAGTGGTGCGAGATGAAGGAGTCTGGGCTCTCTATCGGGGCTTCTGGCCTTCAGCCTTGGGTGCTGTGCCCTACATCGGTCTGAGTTACACTCTCTATGAGCTCTTTCGGCCTGCGGTGGTGGTTCATCACACCAAAAGCAAAGAGCTGGGTCATCCTGCAGTGATCTCGCAGCTGGCGTGCAGCGTTTTGTCCTCTGGGATTGCTCAGGTGGTCACCTATCCCCTGGACGTCGTCCGACGGAAACTGCAGGTGCAGGGAGCATGGGAGGGTTCAGTCACCTTCCCAACATATAGGGGCGCATTGCATGCCTTCAGCGCGACGGTGCGGGAAGGAGGCATCCGTGCCTTATATCGAGGGCTGGTTCCAAATATGCTCAAGACAACTCCGGTGGCGGTAGTAACTTTTGTGGGTTATGAGAAAATGAAGTTATTGAGCTATGACTTTTCTTCCGCAGCTGGGGAGAGACCAGGCATGAAAGCTTGGTAACTTAGATAGTTAGTACGAGCTACGGCCCTTCTTCATCATAAAAGAACTTGCTATGATTTATTTCTGGCCAAGGGACTCCCAAGGTTAGGGAGGGTAAAGCTTTTAGGACATCCCAGCCATCGATGCTTGAAGGAGACGGTATCCTGGGTAAGAAAGCCTTGACTTTCGCCAAGGACAAAGAAGAAGATAATTTTATTCATAAAGCTGACTGCTGGCAAACTCGCGGCCGTCTGCGAGAGACAGCAGTTGGTAGGCTGTTATGCATCTATTCTCAGCGCCAAACAAGCCACAGGTCGTCGTAGTTACATGCGCCGTCGTCCATCAATCTTCCTCCAAAGATGAAGAGTCTTCATAACACTAATACGGAACAACAAACTGCCGCCCATCTGTTTACTGTCTGTGGGGCAACACATCTGTAGCTCTTACCCCTACTAATAACAGCAAAAAAGGCACTCATTCTGCTGCTGGTGAAGTTCATGCCATCATCCACACCTTGTAAAGAACTAGCTAAAGAACTACGAGTCTACGAGTGAGGATGAATCTATGAGCTACTCATAGAACAATATGCATATCATTGCGTCTCAAAATTATTGTGGCCTGACGCTTCCATCATCGGCAAAAAGAGAGAACTCATTGTCACCAGGTTTCAAGCCTCACACAAGGTGGGCGAGAATTGTCCAAAGAGTAGACAGGCGGTGACAACTAATCATCGTTCACTATTCTTATGCCAAGGAGTGATTTGAACCCTTGACTTCATGTCGCTCAGCGCAACACCTACCAAGCGCAATTTTGCGCTGGCTTCACGGAATAGAGTAACTGCGGCTAACACATAACCCCCTATAGTATGAATACTGACCTCCTTGTACAGGGCTCACACTTACAGCGGTGTACGCACATGTTGCTGCTGTGTCCGAAGGTTCTTATAAAGTTCAAGGATAATATAAACCCTATAGCCCAGTACTGTTTTCCTGATAAGCTAGGGTGTGTCATGTCCGCGGTACAGCAGTGCAGCACACGCTTGTTTAACTACTACAAGTACTACCGTTGTTCTAGTTCTATCAAGTTCTTTGTAGTACAGCAGGCGGGAGAGGAAAAGGAGGAGAAAGAAGAAGAGAGGAGCTGTCGGTTACATTCCTGCGTGTGCCCGTCCCCATGCGATGCTCCTTCTTCTCTTCTACTTCCGCCCTAACTTCTGCCCTGCCGCTTCTTCCTCCTCGCTCCATTGGCTGGTCCTCCTCCTCCATTGATGTCGTTCGTTCTCGGTAAAGCCTGCTGATGAGTCTCCATGTCCACCACCAGCTTTCTTCCCTTGTTCCCCCATCCCTCTCCCTATCTCCTCCAGGAGCCAGCAGAGTTGTGCATACGCTTCCGGCAGTCTCCCCCAGGCGTCCTTCTCTTACACGCTGAGCTGTTATTCCTACAAGTACCTTCTTTTCTTCACACCAGAATTCTTTGAACCCGCTTCTAAACCTTGATTTCCCTGGGAGCATCTCTCTTTCGTACGGAGAACGTTCCTGTAAGCAACCGCCTGTGGTCTACGAATCTGCCGCCTCTCCAGCGGCTTAGAGCTGCATTCCACGGTCTGCTCTCTAATAATAAAGTCTTCTTACTCTTTCTGACTAACAAACCATCTGTACTGAATCTGCGCATACGGTCACTGCAATCTCCCCCAGTCAACATTCACTAAGAAAGCAAGAGGAGGGAAACTTTTCTACTTCCCCTGCAATGACCTCTCCCGGCTGACAGCGATCTCGGAGCATTATGAGCATGGGGCCATGGGGCTGTGCCATAAGCATGAATAGCACCGACAACGAGTTCCTTCTGCAAAGGGTATAATTAGCCAGCACTGCGTGTCGAATCACGTCGCCACGACTAGTTGCAAAAGCATCCCAATAATGTCGCAGCAGTTTGGACTCCATGAGCGTTCGCTCATTGAGAATTTGCACCGAAAGTTGGTACGTGCCAATCAAAGGCAAGGGTTTATCCGCTGGCAATGGTTCACCAAGCAGATGCGCGAACTGGCGGAGAAGAAGAGGCTTGAAGCCATAGTTGAAAATGCTAGGAAAGCACTGCAAGAATCGATACCGGGACAGCGCACCCTTGAGCAAGTAGCGCGGCTTAAAGAATGGGCCTATGAGATGCAGTCCAAGACGTTTAGAAGCACTGACTCAGGCGCTGTGGACGATGTCCTCATGAACATGGAGTTCATCTCCTACTCCGATGCCGATCTCATCTTTCTTCAAGGTGACTTTGGGACCCATTATTATATTATCTTCTCAGGCAAGGTCGCCATCTTTGCCGGTGCTCCTGTTAGCTCCCTGGTGGAACTGAAGGCTGATCGTAAGCAAGCTGCGGCGAACAATGACCTCAAAGGCGATTACCTCGGTAGGTAGGGTTAGGATTAGGGTTGTACGGGTGACCTTGGAATGAACTATTTTTGACCACCAGTGACTCCACCGTTGTCTATTGATGCCGCCTGCAGGTGTAAGAGTTGCCACAGTGCCCACCGGGGCTGGCTTTGGAGAAGTGGCGCTATTTGAAGACGGCATTCGGCGTACTGCATCAGCTGTCGCGGACGGATTCGTGGAGATGATCGCAGTTCCAAAGCAGCTATACCATCGAAGCTTTGCCCAGTATCATGTGGAGGCCATGGAGCAAGGTGAGGCATTGAAGCTCGGTCACTGTCATTTGACTGTCGGAACCCTGTCCTGATGCTGCTTCTATCTTTTCGCACTACTTTTGCAGCGGAGAAGACTTCCTTTTTGTCGAAGAATAAATACTTTAAAGGATGGCCGCATCATCGGTTGATCACAATGGCACGGCTGCTTTCCAAACGAAAGTATAGCATTGGGGATCCCTTGCTTGAGGAAGGGGACAAGACACCTAACATCATCTTCATTAAATCCGGTGAGGTAAAGATTGTCAAGCGCGTCTTACCCCCGAACGGGCGCGATAAAGACTTCCCAGGACCAGACCTCTCGGTTCTAAAGCGAGTCAAAGAAGAGTTAGGACGACCTCGACGGAGACAGTCCGTCATTAACCGCCTAACGACCGTCGTCAACGGCCGTCTTCCCCAGTGGAGCTCGACGAGCCGAGATTACAGAGGAGCAACGACTGAGGTCGCCATCATCGCTACAGGAGAAGTGGTGGGTGGTGAGGCGTTAGCCCAAGTAGGCTTGCCTTTGCGTCACGGAGTGCTGGCTAGCTCAAACATTGTGGAGGCATTCGTCTTGCTCTATTCGGATATAAAAAGCTTCCAAGTAGCGGCGAAAGGAACCAACACATTGCAACTTATTATCAGTAGCTCCAAGCTCCGATTAGGCCGAGAAAAGCAAAGGGAGAAAGAGACATCAGAGGTTATTCTGCGGTGCCATGAGCTTTTCAAGGTTAGCCCCAGGCAGGATGCTCATGACGCAAACGGAGGAAGGGCGGGTAGGCGGAACTTGTCTCACAAGGCTAAGGGAGATCATCCTAGGTCTCCTGCTCGTGGCATTATCCCTCACAAGGCTTTTAACGTAGCTGAGGACCAGCTCTGGAAGCATGAACCGAGATCTGAAAGTCTAGAACGCTCAGGCCCCATCAAAGTGACTCCAGTAACGCCCATAGACCATCAACCTAATCACAATTCTGATCCTTCTCTACTCCTCGATAGACCACTGTCACGCTTCGGCCGAGGGTTATCCGTGACAACAGGTGTTAACGGGAGTGAAGTGGCTACGCATAACGGGAGCCCTGATAAGCCGGGAACGCGGCCTCCATCTTCACCTATTCACGTTCCACAGACTGTACTCATGGACCAAAGAGACAACCCTTTCTTCTTCAATGACCTACCTTCTGGCACTGTCCAGCCTTCTCTATCTCCTAGGCGCTCCCCATCAGCGTCCCCAATTGGACAAAGACAAATGAAGCAGATGGGACAGCAGCAAGGCCTATCAGCTCTCTCAGCACAGGCCTCAATACTCAGAGCAAACTCCCACTTGCCACTTGCGAACGAGCCACTGGGGGACGCTTCACCTGATGACCCACGGTCAAGTAAGCCACAGTCGGCAGGCAATAGCCCTCTCAGGCGAGAGAAACAGCATGGCATCCAGAAGTCTGACGAAGAGGAGTTAGCACGACAAAGGCAGGGTAATCTCCAGGAACTCGGACGGAATGACTCTGAGGAGCAGGGGCATAACAGCTTTCGAATGCAAGAAGGTAGGGGTAAACTGACGGTATCGGACCTGAAGATACCCTCAAGAAAGAATCCCCTCAAAGGCGGGAGGCTAGCACAGCCCACTCACGGCGGGAAGCTAACCTCTAGCGTGTTCCCCCATCGGCTCCTTCCGGTCCCGGCCAGTGCGGTCCTGCCACCAGCCGGATTGAACAACATGAAACGATAGCAACTTCTTATGTGACAGCGTGAGCAGAAGCGTTCGGTATTACTCTCAGAGGCCTTGACGGGTCAAAGGGACAAGAGAAAAGACTCTAAATTCACCCCTGCTGACTCCTACAAACCACTAATTAGCATAATCAATGAGTTATTATTTGCCTACTACTTCTGGGACCTTGAGATGGGCAAGGAGAGCGACACCGATGGGTGAGCTTTCTGAGAATCTGAGATGGGCATCGGTAATAAGTGAGCCTCACCTCTATGTTGATAAGAGGTTGCCTTTGCTGAGTTTATACACTGTGTAAAGGCAACGTAGAGGAGGGAAAGAGTCGTGACAAGAGGCATAATGTCCAAGACGGCAGTCAAGACCATCCTTTACATATGCTGGAAACATCTGCAAAATCGAGAATTCAGCGGAGTCCATGGTAACGCTCCTCCTAGTGGTGATATCCGAAGCCGCTGCTTGGCTGCTTACAGAGGAGAGGAGTAGCGGAGGTTATGGCAGTATACTAAAGTACCCGTCTCCATAAAAAGATCTTCCGGCCGCCAAGGACCGCAGATTGACTTTTCTTTGCTTAGAATGTAGAACTCAGTTTAGACCCATCATTCATTGGCCTGGCAGATTGAAGAAGCATTGTTGCCTGTAAACTTCTAATAAGAATCTTTTGATGGCAAGCCGCCACACGACAGCCAGGCGCGGATCGTCAACAAGGAATTCTTGTCCGTTGATGCTGACGATCAGGGTCCTGGGTTGGTCTTCCACTCCAGGGGGAGGACTTGGCAGCAAAAGCAACATCATTTGTCTTTGTCTGTTCACATCTCCCGTCACCCGTCACCTATCGCCCAAACATGAGAGAGCGACCACGGCGGAGGCAGCCAGGATCGTGCCCAACTCTGCGTCGGAGGCACTTTTGATAGGTTCCCTACCGACTGCTTGCTTGGCCTTCGAAACGCAATGACGTGCTCCTGCTCTATGCCAATCGAAGTACTATCTTTAAAAGACCCGACAGCATAGTGAAAAGTGCCACAACCTTCAAAACGCGCTAGGTGAACCAGGCAGTATGACGGACTGGGGCAAGCGGGTTATCACGGTTGTCATTGGGATGCCCGCGGGAGTGCTGATCCTCCAGAGTCACGGTCTCTCCTTCTCTGCTGTACTACTCTTCTTATTCCTGTCGCTGTATGAATATAAAGTCAACATCTGTCCTGGAATTCTTCAAAAAGCTCAAGGCACGAATGCCAAGGGCCTAAGCAAGGACGAACCCATTAGGCAGAGTGAAGGACTAGGACTAATTACTGCTTTGGCTGCCCTCCTGTCATCGGCTGCGTTCCTAGCCCCAGAGCACTATGGTGGGCGCTTGAACAAGTGTGCCGACATCCTTAAATGCCAGTATTAACCTCAGACGCTCCAAACGCTTTGGCTGTGTAGAAACAGTGGAGACACTGTCCTGGCTGCTGACGTTCCTCTACCATGTGGTTTATCTGCCCAAGCATAGCGGTATTGCTTGTATTTGTAAGACTCGACAACAAGGATTCTAACAAACGCATCATGCTACAGGCAACCGTGTATGTGTTACGAGCTTCTTGGCGCTCGGTTTAGATCTCTTAGGCCTTGCATTCATTGTAAGGTTAGTGCCAGTGCCGCCTTAATGCGTACTATGGGCTCCGTTACTCACTATAACATGCGTTAGGGGCTATACCTTTGCCATAAGACTCCGAAACTTGGGCCCCTTTGGCCCTGGCTATCAGGTATATAAAGAACCTTATGGCTGATATACACCCTGATCTCGCCGGAGAGGTTCCACCTGACAGTCCTCCCTTCTGGCTCCCAGGTTCTCGGTTGCCTCTGCATGTGGAACGCGGATAACGGCGGTATTCTCTTCGGAAGAGCTCTGGGTGGCGTCAAGCTAATCCCGGTGAGTATCACACAGGCCAGCCAGCACCCCATCGCATAACCTTGGACTTCGCTCACAGAACGTCAGCCCCGGCAAGACAGTAGCTGGAGTTGGCGGGAGTGTATTAAGTAGCACCTTAACAGCCCTAGCGTTAGGAGCTCTTTGCGCCTCAGGTACCAGTGGTCAGTTCCTGACGGGCGAGCTCCGAGGAACCTAAAAGCGGCTATGTGTAGAGTCATCTCGATATCAGATCCTGCCAGGGGCTCCATTAGAACTGTTCGGCGTCATAGGTCTAGCGCTTGGGGTAAGAGCTTTGCCAAATGCACTCAAACCCCGTTTGGGCTAAGCTCACTCGGTGCCTTGCCCAGTTAGCATCGATATTTGGAGACCTTACGGAGTCATATGTAAAGCGTGTAGCAGGTGAGACTAAATCTGCGCCAGCTATCTTGACCTTCACCCATCTGAGAGGCTTCCTTGAAGGAGTCAAAGATTCCGGGTCTTTTTTTCCTGGACACGGTGGAGTGCTCGATCGCTTTGACAGCATGCTCTTTGTGATGCCAGTCCTGTATCACATATGTACTGCCATCTTTCCATAGTCACTTTAGATGACTAGTTGCGGTGTTACTTGGAGGAAACTCTCTGCTCCATCAGCTCTTTGCCCCTGGCAACCAAGCATCTGAAGGGCTCCGCAAGCATCAACAGACAAGGTTTACTCCAAGGAGAGTGAGAGAGTTCAAGCCGCTTGCAGAGGGAGGACTTTTACTGGCTACGCGGAAGATAGCAAATGATGTCAGGTTATCGTCCCAACTATGTGCATTATACCGTATCATGTATACACACCTGCAACTTCTGGTACGATGCGTAGGTCAGGATGCCTGGCATGGCCCGAATCTTTGTCTCAAACTCCTTTTGCCATTTACCTTGCAATGCATAAGAGTCCTCCTTGGTTGACCGGAGGCTCTTCCGAATAGTCCTATTAGCTTCATGGAGTGGCGCTCTTGCACTTGGTTTCTTAAGCCCCGGCAACAAGCTCTGCCCTGCTCTCCGTCTGCGTTCTCGACGAGGCAATCCAGTCCCCTTAATTCTCCTGATCATTTGGACTTGTAACTCTGTGATCGTGGTGCCTGAGACCCTCTGCTGTCTCTGAGACTGCCAGTACCAGAAAGCCATGGCTCCCATGTAGACGAAGCTCAGACCGCTACCCAGTATACTCTGATGAGTCAACTTAGCTGGATAGCAGTGAGTATATAAGCATGAGAGTCGCTACCTTGATAATGGCTCGAAAGGCAAGAGCCGAGGCAAAGATCATGATAGTAGAAAATCTACCATTGGTCTCTTTGCTCTTTGGCATGTTGCTCAACTTTCCCATTATGCCTCAATCCGTCCCTTAGCGGGCTTTAGCTTTTTCAAAAGAAGGACCCCTTGCAAAACCTTCATATACCGTCTTTCAAGGGGTGTGACAGCTCCGATGATGACGGTAGATCAACATTGTGCTCATTGTAACATCTGTGAGCTGCCATAGGTTATCCGATAGAGCTTCAACTTCATCGGCCTCTTGAGATGGAGATTCATAGCATCCTGCACCAAGCTCCAAGCTCCTCTGTGTCTGTCTCATCAGAGCGAGTACGAGTACTTCCTTGTCAATTGCTTGTCAGGTTCCGATCGATAACTAAGTCAATATAATCACAGTTGGTCCCCTGCGGTAATCAAAGTTGCTTGGGTTGAGTTGGGATGAAACGACACCCAAGACCAACACATCAAAGACATCAAGAGACCGAATTGAATGTCCATGGAGATTGGAGATGCTGACAACCAGACGGGCGCTTCCTTCCATCACTTCCTCCTGCTGCCTGCCCCCGCCGCTTCTAGTTACCCCGGCCCTTTCGTGGCAGTCACAGATTTACAGCCATCGAACGGAGAGGTCAGTGAGGAGGATCTTCTTCCATGTCGACAGAACAGAGATGAAGCCAGTCAAGGAATGAGGATGGTAGTCTCGTCCTTATGACAAGTTGAAGGTCTATCTAAAGCACACCGCCAAGAACACTATGGAGAAGACACTCGCCATAATCTTGCCCCTAGCATGGGCTACGACCGATAAAGGGGGAGGAGACAGAAGTGAGAATATACTCTCAGAATTTGTCAAACAGGGCTTCACCATACAAAGGAAAGAAATATTAACACTATCGAAGAGAGATGCTAAGCTCTTTTATTGGTAAGTCAAGTGCTCTCTACAATCTCACAAAGCAGACCTCGTCTCATTTGTGGATATTATTGCATCACGCAGTGACCAGCTCGCCCTACCCACTTTTGAAGACCTCGTAACCTTCACGACGTCTGCCCCGGTAACAGTCCTGCTACTTCAGAAGCTCAATGCTGTTGGTGAGAATGAAGAAAATCTTGATCTTAATATGGGAGCCTAGTCGAGCGCTCATACTGCCATTTAGGTGACTGCATTGCACTGGCTGAGAAGCTCAACAAAAAGTACGGAGCGGATGCCATCAAGAAAACCCTTCATGCAAGCCCCTCAGCCTTCAAGGCCAGTCGAGAGATTGACTTTTTCTTTGGTGAAGTGAGGACCATCCAGGACGACCCTGGACGACTGCAAAGAACCATTGCCCTTATAAAACCCCATCTTGCTGCTTCACCTGCCAAACTTCAGGCTGTTCTGGAGGCCATTGAGGTGCCGTTGCTCCCATTTGGCAGCTTTTGAAGTCGTAACCCACTAACATTCGTCACGCGTACACATCTCCCCATCTCTTGGCTACCTGCCCATGCTTCCTTTTTGCCTGTCCCTCGAGCAGAGTCGGAACTTGATGGTTGTTGTACAGCTTCGAGAGACTCTCACCAGAGAAAAGGCTCAAGAGTTTTTGAGGATGAACTCCTCATCTGCAGACCTATGCGACGAAGTTCTCGCTTATCTTACCAGCAAGCCTTGTTTGGTGCTCTGCATGGAGGGAGTCAATGCAATAAAGCAGGTGTACCACCACACACTAGACTGTGCTATCAACTGTAAGGCTTATCACGCTTCATGTGTCCTCCTCATAGTGGAAGGAGCTCTTAGGACCTGTCAGTCCGGAAGAACAGGCAGCTGTGCCATTCCCGACTGTACGGGGCCGCTTCGGAACCAGCCACATCCACGACTGTGCCACGGCAAGCTCAAGCTTGAGTGCAGCCGAGCGCGAGGTCCGCTATTGGTTTCCTCGAGGATTTCCGGTATGCAACACTCTATCGCCTCCTCCAGAAGGATAGCTTGGGTCCTTTCGTGTCCCTTCTTTATTAACATCACTCGCTTTGTCTTGCTTTGAGGGTAGTCTGAGGAAACACTGGTAATTCAGCCAATCGGCAATGATCATGCCAGGTACCTAGACTTCAGGCGGCTAGCTGATATCTGGGGCTTCGAACTAAAGCTTGAACACAAGATCTGCCTCACCTCCGAGGAACTGCAAGCCCTGCTCCCAGTGGATCCCGAGGTTACTTGCTTCTTGTGCCCACCCTGTTCATGGCACTAATCCATACATCTCTCTCTCCCCAGCTACATACCCATTTACAACCCTTCAGGGATCGTGATTGCGTGATTCAGGTACTTCCGTTTGTTGGAGCTTAAGTCAAATGAGGCTCATCCTTTTCCCCTTGCTAGGTCTTCTCTCGGCCATTCGCTCTACAAGTCATGGCCCAACTGGCGAGATTCTTCAGAGAAAAATATGCAGACGAACAATATTGCTTTCCCCAAGAGGACATCTACACAACCAAAAGCCGCACCAGGTAGGTAGATCTTTATTCTTCCTTTCTTGATGTTTCTCAAAAACCAATTGACAAGACTTCTCGCTGCTGCTCGTTGATCGTGTGGGCCCGGGTAGCTACGCCAAGGAAGTATCTTTCTTACTTCGGGATCAGTATCCCACGGGCCCTCTGGTTTCAAACTTGGCGACAGTCGCCTATCTAGGAGCAAGGTTAGCTAATCAGAGCTTTGTTTCAGGTAACTCGCAGAGTTTGAGCAATAAGCCCTCATGTATTGACTCTTCTTAGCAGGACCGCAGACTCTGCATCAAGTGCTGGCGGTTGGCCTACGTCAATTACTTGCTACTCGACCAGAGGGATTAGAGGCCATACGTTACCTAGGAGAATGGCTCATTAACAATAACCCTAACCGGGGAAGAGAAACTTCTAGCGATTCCGCGTGTAAGAGGGGACTGTCGAGCCCTTCCTCCACATCCTTCACTGCTCATGTCTTACTTTGCCTCCCGTTTACCACACAGTACCCTCACAATCGACGGCAGCACGAGAATCTGTCCGAGAAAAGCTTCCTACTCACGAAAAGGCTGATACCTTGCGGTCAGCCACAGGACCGGCCCCTGGCGCGACCAGAATGGGTAAGATGTGCCAAGTTCCTTCCACTCAACTCTTGAAGCACTGGCGTAACACGGTATCAATATTGTCAGGCGGTGCAAAGTACTATCTTTTGTGTGCGACCACTCAAGCGGGAGCTATTTCTCTGGATCAATGCGTGCAAGTGGCTGTCTGCAACGACTTCCACCACATAGACTTTGTTCGCCTGGCCTTAAAAGAAGTAAAGCTGCCCAACTGCCAATTTTCCCTGGTGTTTGAAACCTAACATGGCCAACTTTCCACTAGAGTGCTCAACAGGGCTCACCTTTCTATGGACTGGCGGACGACGATCTTGCAGCATCAAGGATCACGTCCGACGCTGCAGTTAAGCTCTTAAAATACGCGATAACGCAGACTCGGGGGCCCAACGTCTTCGTCACTGGCTTTCCTAGAATCAAGGATGATATCTATGCTTTTGAGCAGGTCCGTAGTAAGCTACGACTTACCCATGTGTCCAGGGAGAGCGCCATCTGACCCCGTCGTTCGGATCTTGTCTCTATATTTAATGGCAGCATGTGGGCGAGAGTTCCTGCGTGTACTTGGCTACCCAAAAGGAAGAACTAATGAGAAGACGGGAGAACGTGGGAAGAAGGATGTCTGTGCGGAACAGGTCCCAGCAGCACCAAGCCCTCATCGATATCCGATCCTTTTATGCAAAGGTCCATCTAGCCCTATCATACCGTTCACCTTACTTTGGGTCTCTAATGGTTCCACCACTGTCCCTCTGTTTGCGCTTGTTGTGCCTGCAGACCGGCAGGTTGCACAGCATTGTAATGGGGACGCCTGACACGTCGAGACATCTCCAAGAAGTCTTCACACCAACATTGATAGTTGCACTCGGTTACCCTTCCAACGCTTTCACGGAGTTTTGTCGACAAAAAGCAGACCAGTATGGACTGTACCACATCTCCGTAGAGTCTGCCATCGCCGAAAGCCACAAGGATATTGCATCTCAGCAAAGGCTACGGACTCTGCTTGAAACAGGGACGCATCTGTCAAGAGACGAGATCCTTGGAGCAGTGGAACATTCGATACGGTCTAGGCCCTGCAAGAAGGTGCTACTCGAAGGTTTCCCGTACACCGTCGATCAAGCAGTAGCTTTGCAAAGACGATTGCAAGTTGGACCATCAAAAGTTCTTTTTTTCATGCCGAAAGGTGAGCGCTCCGGGGCAAGTGTTCACCTTATCACATCAACTACTTACTCCATAGTTCTTCCCCCGTAGAGTCTGAGACTTCTTTGGTCAATGGCCCAATGAAGGGTAAACGAAATTACACAGATCTTCGTGCCGCAGTTTTTCAAAAGGAAACTGTCGAGGTTGTCCGCATGTACGAAAAGACCGGCCTGATCAAGACTTTCAAGCCGGATCACCAAGGCGATTACGACGAAGAAAACATTGGTTCAGCACTCCTTCCAACTGTGATAACAATGGCCATTGAGCAAGATAACCTATATGAAGCAGCTGAGACGGCATTCAGGTGAACTTCTCTCCTGGCACGGCTGACATACATGGATCTTTACACCCATGCCGTATACAAGGTTTTTGGGGGCGAGATTGACTCTTACTTTCCTCCTTTTTGTCGTGATGCCATCTGACCAGTGAATTTGGCTATCGCACTCTCCATCCAATGGAACTCCTGAGGGTGGAAGGGATTCGAGGTAGCCGACTTTCAGCTGAGATTCTTCGCAGCATGAAGGAGGGTCGTACTGTGGCCCCAGAGATCACCATTTCGGTGCTAAGACAGGCAATGGTCTATAATCGGGAGAGCAAGTTTGCTCTATTTAGGTTCCCCTCAAATTCAGCCCAGGTAGGTTGACAATGCGGCCTGTATGCAGCTACGTATCCTCCAAGTCCCACCTCGGGCTTTGTGCCTTTTTCTTAGCTTTGCCACCTTAATTATCCGCTAATGCTCTTCCTTTCTCTGTGTCCCGTTCGTACGCTTCTTCCTCCATTGTTGGATCCCGCCCATTCTACATCGGCCATTTCTGTGTGCCGGCAACAGCTCTCACTCTTCACGAGCTCCATCGTCAAGCCCAGAATCGTTATGTGTAAGAATCTGGCGGACGTCGTCGACGACCACAACTTACTTCACACACCAAAGATCCAGCTCTTTAGAAATGTAGCCTTGGATGAAAAAGAGCTAGCTGAAGACGTTTTGCAGAGCAGTTATCGGATGATCTTGGTCGCACCGGGTAGAGATGATAGCCCCTATAAGAGAACATTCTGCGCCCAGATTGCTGCCAAGTATGGGTATAGACTTTTCTCGGTGGAGGAAATGATGCGGGCGAAGTGTACCCTTACCGGGTCATCTCAAGTCGATCTTGATCGTGCCGATACTGCTGAGCAGATTGTATCTCAGCTCGATCTAGTGCTGTCGCTACTCGATGAGAATGAGAAAATCTTGCTTGTGGACTTTCCACGCACAGTGGACCAGGTAAGCCGAGCCCCTTGCCTATCTCATTGGGGCGATCGGTGATCCTTTATCCCCTTTATTCATCTTTCTTCAAAGGAAGCCCTTAGTACTGATGGTCGTGTCCGATAGGCAGAACTGTTTCATGAGGTCTTTGAGGCAAAGAGCAAACAACTTGTCCTTCTCTTCCACGCGGATGATCTTAACATGGAGAGCACGCTAAGAACGCTCTATAGGGAGGAGGAGGATGGAAAGTCGCGGTTCGATGTCTTGAATATCCCCAGAGGGGCTTCGGAGCGGACCAAAGGAAGATCTGTGCATTTACCAACTCTTGCTGCCACCATTGCTGCACGTGTCGCACCCCGGCTCTGTCTTCTCTTAGGGGCACCTCTGAGCAGGATCCGAGAGGTTACGGCCCTTTTAGGGCCTGGAGTACACATTGTGGACGCAACAACACTTCTTGCAGACATTAGGGCCTACCGCTCGACGACCGCCTCTCAAAGCGAGCAAGAGACTGTGGAGCTCAAGGCCTCCGTTATTGCAGAGCAAGTGGCAGCTGCAGCCAGGAGCTCTCGGTGTAAAACTGTACTTCTACTGGGCTTCCCTGTCCTTCCTTCCCAGCTTCTGGAGAGTAGTCCGAAGAGCTTAGCTAGACACCGGCTCACGACCATACCTACGGTGCATAACCAGGTGTTTTCGTTGCTGGAACAATATGCGGACATATACAAAGTAAGAAGGTGAAGTAGGCCATTATAGCTCTTTCAGCTGACGACACCTCTCTTCCTCAACTACAGGCATTCTATCTTTCATGCACAAAATCAGAGAGCTATGACCGATATCTGGTCAAAAGAAAGCAAGCCGCTAAGGGAACAGGGAACATGCAGAACAGTCAGGAGGGGAGAGAGTTCAACGGCTGGGACCGGGAAGATCTAGAATTCGAGGAGATGTGGCACACACACCACGATGAAATGCGGCCCGTGCTGAACCTCTTCAACAAGTTGAACAAGTTAGAGGTGATAGATGCTCAGCTCGCCGGAGATGTCAGAGAAGTCGCGCAAAAGCTTGGAACTCAGCTAGACGCATGACCCCACTACAAGACCTTGTTTTGTCGCCTGAAGGCTCTAATGGCAGGTACTGCTTGCATTATTATTATGGCCACAGTAAGCAAATGCAAAGAAAGTGCGACGAACGCGCTGTGAGCAGAAGGTGCTGCTTAGTGATCAAGCAATCGTAGTTTGAGACTTGCTTAGACAGAGGGTACCGTCCTAGCTTGAGAATGACATCTCTGTACCCCAGATAGAGCAGCAGGTCCACCAGCCGTTATCACTGATACATATAAGTGCTCTGTGGTTCTATTTTAAAACAAGGCTAAGAGCAGCCAATAGTTCAAACAAGCTTCTGAAGGTAGAAAGGCCATAATATCTTCTCAGCTGAGCATAAATAAGAGTATTCCTGTTAGGTAGAGCAAAGACCCAAAGGAACGCATGAAGATGGGTTGCTGTGAGGCGGGTAATAGAAGACAGGGTAGCTGGAAGGTGTCGCAAGAAGCTGAGACGGCATCACGACGATACGTCTCAAGAGGATAGTCAATGAAGTCTCCTCCCTAGTTCAGCACAAGAGAAGCTCAGGCCACTTCTCAGCCTTGAGGTCCGTTCGGTGAAACGTATGGCAGGCTCTTTTCATCCTTTCTCCTGTCTTTCAGAACTATCACTGAAAATCTTGACGCCACCTGAAGTAACTCCGAGCTTTCGCTTTTTTGTACCTGAGCTCCACTGCACTTTCAGCCCCGCCGCCTGTCGGCTTTCACCTGCAGGATTTGCCTTAAGTATGCCGTCTGTGCCTGTTTAGGTAGGTTATTCCACCCTATAACCAATTAGGCAGTCCGGGACCTTACACTTACCCTCTGGGGCAGAATTGGTGACTTCGGATGGCACTGGCAGAGTGGGAAGATACTTAGAGTCAATAGTGTTATCACCTTCTGGTGGAGAGCAGATTCCATACCCGCAGGAGGTGGAGGAGCTGGCATCTTCCAACTTGTTTGATCTGTCACTTTGTTCCAATAATACACATCACCGTCCTCTGTTTCTACAGCTTCCCAGCCCCTGAGCATGTATGACAGCAGGTAGAAAGAAAAGGTTTAGAAGAGCAAGACATTGCATCGCTGGAGGATAGATAAGGCCTTTGACAGACTATACTTACAGTGGTAGCTTGGCGGAGATAGCCTGTCGTGAAACAGCGGTGGTGGCGAGAGGAGCTCAGACTAGGACAAAACGGAGCAATGAACCGCTTTTGAAGCTTACCTTGGATGACTTGTCTCCTCCATTATGTTCCGACGTAGTCCAGCCGCCATTTTGTCCGGAAGTTTGAGCACTGTCTGAGCCCTTTGAAGACTTCCCAGCATCAATGTCCGCTGCAGAAGCTGCAGTTTGAGTTACAGCTTGATTGGCTAGTAGCTTTCGACGTTCCTCTGCCTTCCGCCGAGCGAGAACTTCCAATGTATTATCGCCTGTCTTCTTTTTTTCTCGTTCTGCTTCGAGAAGTCTTTGAGGCACTTTGGCCTTCATGCTCTGCAATTCACGGACTGACGGCCCACAGTCCTTTTGTTTGAGATATTGCCATGCAAGGGCTCGGGCTTTCTGGGCCTCGAGCTCCTTCTTTTTCCTGTCAGCTGATAGGTCTTTGGTGCTCATTGTGAGCTCGACCAGCTTGATACTACTAGGCTAATGACCGCTGGACTCAAAGGAAAGAAGGTCGCTTTCATAGAACTCGAGATCGTGCCAACCCCTTGACCTCTAGCTGCTAGGGCAGCTCCCTAGGGTGACATCAGCGACCTGAAAGTCCTACAAGGCACCTTGTTCGCCGCCAGCGGAAAAGAGGCTTTGACCTTCCAGCTAGAAACGGTGATCTCTCTGCTCTTTGGCCAGCAGCGGGTGAGCGAGCGAGGCTGAAGAGGAGGATGACGTTGTGGTCTCAAGCAGTCTCAAGCAGTCTCAAGACTGCTACTGCTGCCTTTCGTTTGAGAGACAGATTTCAACACAGCTAGAATATGTTCCTCAGATGTCCCCCAGGAACGTAGCGGAACTTGTGTGCTGTACAGAAACATCAGCTCTTCTCACTGTCTGTCTGCCCTTCACAAAACGGGGATGATGACCTTTAAGGCTTTGAGGAGTATCTTTCAGGTTTCAGGAGAGTAGAAGTAGAGCTCGGCGCGGCAACCTTGGAGAACTGGAGAACAGGAAGCTCGCGTGCTGAGTAATGGTATGAGAAGATACGCCCAACAGGTGCCATCTGCGTTGAGTTCGGCTTGATTAGGAGAGGAGCAACCACTCACAGCCTCTCCCATATCTCAAGGGAGGAGTGGACTCCAGCATGGCCCTTCTTTCAAGGGGTAAAACACTGTTCGGCTTCCCTCAAAGGCTTCTGAGAGAGGGTACTTGTACTACGGCAGCAAAGGCTGCTATGGCGGCAGGTTTAACTAGGGCTGCAACAACAGGCAAAGCAGGATCTCGAGACCTTCTCTCTGCCTCGGAAGTACTGCAGGAGCGTGATCTCAGAGTATTCAGATTTGTGGATGCGACATGGTCAGTGCCTATTACTTGTCCCGCGGTTGACCCATACAATATAAATGCTTGGTTCGCACCGAGCATAGGTACCTGAATCAGCCGTCGAAGAAGCCACACGAGCTTTATCTCCAGGTTAGCCGATGACTTATGAAAGAGCTGCGAATCTCGCCCTAACCACGTGAGATACTAGAAAAGGCTGCCCGGTGCCGTCTTCTTTGATATCGAGGAGCTATCGGACAGGGAAAGCGCACTACCCCATATGCTGCCATCAGGTTCAGCTCTCTTTCCGTGCTTCCAAATCCCCTAACTAATCTCTTGACGCGTGGTCTTACAGAGCAAACTTTTGCCGATGCTATGGACAGCTATGGAATCTCCAATATGGACCCCGTCGTCGTTTATACTCAGCCTGACTCCTTTAGGTACACAGACTAAAATGGGTGCTTATCACTACGAAGCTAGTCTATTGCCTCCACGGGGTTTCAAAGGTGGTATACTGAGTGTGACTGCTCCTGGATCCTGTGACTAGTGCTGCACGAGTCTGGTGGACGTTCAAAGTATTTGGTCATCAAGATGTACGGATACTGAACGGTAAGACAGGCGCTAGGGTTCTACCCGCAAGCGAAAACTCATTAACATAGTCCACTTCGGATCTGTACATAAGGAGGGATCAGGGCCTGGGTCTCCGAAGGCGGCACGACGGAGTCCGGCCCACCGAAACCCCCTGGAAGGACCGCGTCGCACTATAACGCCAAGCTTAACCATGCCGCCGTGGCCGACATGAATGACGTGAGCGGAGATATCTCTCGAAATGCAAAAGCCATTTGTGCCGCTCATGCTTATACTCCTCCTATTGTTGGCCGCAGATTGCTGACCTGGCAAAAAATCCTGGAAGAGGGAGAATACTCGACGCGCGCTCACCAGGTCGGTTTATGGGCACAGAACCGGTAAGCGAGCTGGTTGCGGTAACCTCGTCATAGAGCCTAATTCCTTTACAGGAGCCACGAGCTGGCTTGAGGGGTGGCCACATGCCGAATGCCATCAATTTGCCTTTCGGGAGACTGCTTGACTCCAAGGACATGACGGTAATGAGCACGAGGAAACGCTTTTTCGAATATGACCATTAACACACTTATGCTCAGAGCTTTCGCTCCAAGGATGAACTCCTCGAGGCTTTCAAGGCTGCGGGTCAGTAGTCATTCATCACTAGAGTTGACTTTACCAATATCGTTGATAGAGTTCCTGTGATAATCTTGTACAGGAATAGAACCAGACAAGAGCCAGAAAATTATCACAAGGTCCGATGATTGGTTGTAGTTCATGAGAGTGCGAGTTGCTGATGCAATCTATTGTTAGCTGCGGCTCCGGTGTGACAGCTGCAGTACTCACGTTTGCGCTTCATCTGATGGGAAGAGAATGGTCAACGTACGTCCACAATGCCCTTTCATGAATCTCTACCTAGCAAGTGCTGAAGTCTGAGTTGATGGAATAGCAGGACTTCTCTTTACGATGGCTCCTGGTCGGAATGGGGAGCACTACCAGAAAGCGTAGCGCCTGTAGAGAAATGAAGTTTCCAAAGTAAGGTCTACAATGGCGACTGTAACACATGCAGGTAGCTTTTGCTATGTGGAGATGCTCGGATACCTGCCTCATGGTGCACTATTGGCCACTCTCAGCTGAGTCGTCGTGTACTCCAGAGATTGTGATACATGGAGATTTTTCTCACTCGATACCTCTCACGGAGCAACGCTGCCGTTATCTATAAAAGGACTTATAAAGTGTCCATGGGTTTGCTTTTTCCTAGTATTTGCTGGGCCAACGATGGCAAGTACCTTTTCAAGTCATCATTGTCGGTACACATGATAATGTTCAGGAAATAACACATATGTCAATCTCTTACTGACATCGGAGATCGCTAATGCGTATTCCGCAACTGTGTTAGATGCATAGGGCAAGGAGAAGTTCGCTATCATGATTAGCTCCTAGGTGGAAGAACTGAGGTTATTTTGCCAGGGAAGACGCCAACAGTTGATTTTCTGGGGGTTGTTGTCGTCTCTGGTGTGGTAGAGCAGAGCCTTGAAAGCATAGAATGTAGAAGACATAACTTTTGAGAAGGAAGAGGCACTACTTTGGTTGTGATCACTCGTCTGTCCAGACAATGATATGCCTCCAGTGGAGACATGTGCTCAGGACGCCAAATAGCGTCAAGACCACACAGACCTAAGTCCATGCTTTCCACTTTCGATTACCGTTCGAGTAACCTCGATTCAAGATACACGGCCCAAGACGAGCAGCAGCATCTCACTTACAACCTTTCCACTTCCCAGTACGGTTGCAGTCCGACTCCTGCGCCTTCGCATTCCTTTCGGCAGACCCCCACCAAGCGCAGTAGGTGACTGCCTACTCCATGGATGCACTGAACAGCTACGAAAACAGGTATCAGGAAAAGGCCGAATGGTCCTAGGAAGGTAGCTGTTAAAAGAATTGTCATCTGTGACACAAACAATGAAGTAAGACAATTCTTCGTGCTGTTAGCTAGCTAGATAGTTAGCACACCCCATCACATGAGGAAGACTGCTTAACTCAGTATCCTTGAGATGTTAACAACCCTCAGGAAAATAGCATCGTACGAAAGGTCCGCTTACTTGTCTTGCAGCAAGCACAATGGCACGCGCGACTGGAGAATCATTACGCCCCACAGGGGACAACATATAATAAAAAGTCATTTAGTAGATCTCTCTGTCAGCGAGCAATTCTCCTCAGTTTCTCCTATTGCATTTTGCGCTAATGAAGGAGTAGCTCTCATTCGATCTCCGCCATTCTGAATTTGTTCTTTGCGACAAACTATGCCATGACTGTATATAGATATGCTATGTCATGTCACTAGAAGGCTGGCCAGCCGCCTTGAGGAGGCGGTGGCTGTTGCTGACCAAAAGGCTGCTGGGAAGCGAAGGGGCGGCTCTGAGTACTACTTCCTTGGCTTCCAAAGTTGGCAGGCATTGTGCCAGAATTCATAGGACCAGGAAAAGCTGAGAAACCTGTGTTTCCCATGGGTGGTCCAGTTGAGGAAGGGAAAGCTACATTGCCTGTCATTAAGGCTGACCCACTTGTAAGGTTAGAAAACCCTCCCATGCCACCTGGAGCTGGGGCCGGGGCAGTAGCTGAGGTTGAAGATGTAGGGAACGTTGGTTGAAACGCAGTCGCCGTTCCAAACCCGGTACCAGCACCCATTGGCTGCATCACCGCAATATTCCGTCCACCAAGGCTACCAGTAGAGCCAAGATTTGACGGGGCATTACCCATTGCGGTGAACTGATTGGGGCCATAAGCTCCTGGCCTGGTGAGTCCAGTCGCACCGGTGTTAGAGGGGTTGGTGTTGGCAGTTGATGGCATTGACAACGTCCTTGAGCCTGTTGATCCAAAAGCGTTAGATGTCGTGCCCAACCCGTCCAAACCCTGAAAACTATTTGTCTGCATTGGTCTTGCGGGAGGCTGAGTTGTCCCGGTTTTCGCTTGCGTTGAAAGCGTGCTGAGATCAACCAGTCCTGCACCTGCGCTCCAGGCGTCCTTGGGCGCAGAAGAAGGGTACGAGCCTCCAGAGCCACCCACTTGGCTCTGTTGCGCATTCTGATTTGGAGCTCCAACAGAAGCTCCTGGGGGCCAGGCTTCTTTTGGTGCGCTTGAGGGTATTGTTACGGGTAAGGGGGCAAGTGGCGTCAGCCCCAGCATGCTATTTGAACTCAGTCCGGCTGTACTATTGACATTAGGGTTGTGCGGACTCAGAAATGGGCCAGCCAGATTCGATCCAGATTCACCTGAATGGTATTGAGGTTGACTACCCATGAGAGACGGTTGAAAATACTGCGCTGACGATGAAGTTACATTGAGGTTTGCTACGTTCCCTGTTGAAGGAAATTGTTGCTGAGCAATAAAGGATTGCTTGCTTGCAGTAGCAGTGCCTGGGACGCCTCCAGGAGTACCCATTGTCCCTTGCCCCTGAGGCAATTGATGGCTGTGAAATCCCATCACCTGCCCTAGAACGTTCCCGGTATTCAGATTAACTCCAGATGCTGGCGCGGCTGTCGTCGGTGGAGGTGACAGAAACGCATTTGATGCGTCATGAGCGCCGGATTGTGAAAACGTTGCACTGGTGGTGGGGGCGCCGAAGAAATCAGTGAAGCTATTATCGTTATTGAACGCTGCGGAAGAGGATGAGATGCCAAAGGCATCAAAAGAGGGCGCTGGACAACAGAAGTCAGAACCAAGACCATGTATTAGAGGAGTACTGTTGAAAAACCTTGTGAAGTCGAAGGCAGTGCGTCCCCAAAGAATGCGTCCGCGTCCAGGAGGGATGGCTCTTCTACTTTCGTAGGCTTTTCTTGAAGTCTCTCCTCCTCACTCTCCTCTTCCTCGTCCTAACCCGGAATGAGATCATTGTATAGAGTACTTGGGTCCTACGTACTCCCCCCGATGAGACGGAGGGTCCACGTACCTCACTGACTAGCTTCTTCTTGCTCTTGCTCTTTTTCTGGCTTCTCTTTTTGCTTGACCTTGGCGCCACCTCTTCTGCCCCACTATACTCTTCATCTTCGTCCTCATCGTAGACTTTCGATCTAGCGCGCAAAAAGAGAGTCCTATAAGCTTCCGAGCCTTTCAGACCGACCGCAGTTGGCTGTACCTTAGCTTCCTATCATCATCATAGTCATCACCGTACCGGCTGTCGCTGCTTTTATTCCGATTGTAACCTCCTCCATGGCCAGAGTCGTCATAGCGTGAGGAATTGGACCTTTCAAAGGAGGAACTGCTTCCAAAGCCACTGCCACCGTACCCACTCCCTCCACTGTAGCTCCCGAAGGAACCCCCGCCGCTTCCGATGCCAACGAATTTCTCTCTTAGTTCTCTCGCCTTTGCCCTTTCATCTCTAATGCGATCGTTGTCGTTCAGGAGAGCCGCAAGTTGCTTTGCCTTCTCTCTAACTGCGCAACCGATGACGGTGTCCGACAGCAGGCGTCAGGGACTATTGGTTGACAGACCTCGGTAACTCTTACCTCCAGAGCCCTTCTCCACACCATCTTCATTGTAGCTAAAATCCTGCAGCGACCGTATCTTATATATCCTGTCACGAATGTCCTCAATGACTTTTTCGTTTCCGTTTTTGACCAAATGCTCTAGAATCGTCAAAGCCTTATAGATGACACGCCATTGCCTTGAAGATAGTTCCAAAGACTCCCAAACCTTCTTCATCAGCACCATGTAATCAGAGCTGGAAAACCCCAAAGATGCAGCTTTCAAGGTTAGTCAAGATACACTGGGAGCGCACGGATGGAGCTTTGGTAACTTACTAGTTAAATGACATCTGCGCCAACTCGTTAAGCTGTGTGCTGGAGAGACCCCAGTTTCTGTTCGACAGAGCCTCGTCCAACTTCCGATCCGTCTCTGTTCCCATTCTAGCCTGTACTTCCCGCCTCCTGCGTCGCACAGTTAAGAAGCAGAAGAGCATGCAGAAGCACATGGCACTTACGCGTCATCGACCACGTTTTTCAGCTTGTCCATGTTAAGCTTCTCAACACTCTCAGCAAGCTTACGCATCATCATCTTTCCTTCACAAGAACACTGGCAGGCACGTCCAGCTCTAAGTGGAAAGGGTTTCTTGAGAGACTTGAAGTCCCTATTACAGCCAGCCTCTAGCGGTGGCACCTATACTTGCTCTAATCTGCCAGTTACGGGCAGTAGGTCAATACCTGCGTCTTGTCTGCACACTAGCACTTCAAAGTAGCAGGGTAGGTCAGGTGGAGCCAAAGTGCCTGTGGTGAGTTAGTTGTTCAGGAGCTCAACGTCGAATGAGTTATCCGCTCAAGCTCATGCACTTCGGATCTTCATGTAGGAGCTGTGGCTCTTCTAACGTGGGCGGTCTGTCTGTTGAGCGACATTGATAGTTCTAGTTTTACCTGTAGAAAGACAGAGGATCGTAGCAAATGTCACAGTAAGAGTAACTTACACTTGAATAAGTACACCTCCACACCGTTCCTGAGGGAAACAAGAGTACAAATAGGACGCCGTTCTTAAGTACTATAAAGATATAAATATGTACCATACCTTTACTTGCAATAATTGGCGAATTAGCATAAGTCCACTGCTCCAGATCCAGATATCAGAAGGAAGCAGATCATCGGTAGATCCATAGCAAGTTATCACGCTGCAGGATCTACTGTACGTTCTGTACAGTCGTACAATAGCTTGTCCCCCCTGACATTCAAACAAGGACGTTTCGTGTTGGAGTCCTTTCGTACTTGAAGTCGGCTTTGAGATCTCGTTGGCGCTCCTTTCTTTCTTTCGGCCCTTCTTTCTTCCATTCTTCGGCCCGTCACAGCCTTCTACTCTGTAGACAGCAGAATCCCCAAGCTTTGAATGAAGACTTTAGTGGCTCTTGGCGCCACCTGCTGCTTTTTGTTGCCACAAAGCTGCGGCCGCCTCCGCCACGTGTGGCTGCTAAACTCTGTATCCTTTTCTTTTGTTCACCTTCCTCAATTGCTTTGACATACCGTCACTTTTAAGCGCCGTGACCTTGAACAAGAGCAGCAACAAGCAGTTGAAGGTGGAGGCTGTATAATATGAGACCTCTGTCCCATCATTTTGCCCATTTCAGCACCACCCCCTCTGTCGCTTAATCCTCTTGACCTTGGGCCTTCCGAGGTGAAGGGAGTAAGGCAGCTTGGTGTGTGGGTCCTTCCTGTAAGTCAACCAAAGTCTTGCTTCTGCCTCACAGCCCTGCGCGCTGCGCATCCGGCCTGGATTACTCCACGGGCTACTTTGACCAGCCTTAGCCCCTGACTTACAATCAGCTTTGGCTTACTATACTCTTTAGACAACTTAAATTTATTGAGGTTCAACTATCAGCTGTGGAGAGTGATTATGAGAGAGAGTCTCGGACGCTGAGGTTCCAGAGTTGCAAGAGCGATGAATGGAAAGAGCCGCAGAGCGGCGGCAGCCGTCTCTGTCCTTTCCTGCATCCTGGGGTACCTTGTAGGAGAGGCAACTGGTCAACTCACAGGTAGGAAGCCAAAGGTGTCCAATGCAGCTGACAGTGAAGTCGTCTGCATTTTATACTCATATTCTCGCTTTCCTCAACAGTTCCAGCAGCTCCCAGTCAGCCATCTCTCAGTGTCGTTGATGACAACAGCCTCAGAGTTACGTTCAATCCACCTGTCCACGATGGAGGATCGCCTATCAAGGCATACAAAGTGCGTAATCTACTTATACCGTTACCATCCCCATCCCTCAAAGCCTTGCGGCTCCCATTACTGTACAGGTGGAGTGGGACACGGATCCGGGAGTACAAGAAGTTCAAGTGATCTCGACCTCAGTTCATCTTGGGCCCAATGAGGTGCAGAGCGTGACTACATCCGCGGTTTATGTGCCTGCGGTCCAAAGCGTGAAAAGCAGTGCAACTCCAGTGTCGACGGTTCAGGTGGTACGGCTTAGCGTAGCCCAGGGAAAGGCCTTGGGTGGGTCTTTTGCCCTCATCTTGGATACATCTCGGTCAGGCGGTTCTAGACAAATATCAGGCGAGATCGCATATAATGCTGATCCGTCAGGGCCAGCCAGGAATACCTTGCAGTCTATTTTACAGGTAACTTTTCGTAGTTCATCCCAGAGTCCCTAAAAGACTGATCTATCTATATTCCTCTAGAGTATGAGTAATATTGGTTTGGCCGGTATTGTTGGCATCACAGCCTCTGGGGCACCCTCTACCGGACTATCTTACACTATCACCTTTTCACCTGCCCTGGGGCTAGTTCCACCCCTTGAACTGGGTAGCTCATCTCTAACCGGAGTGGGGGCAACGGTGGAGATAGGGGTACCTCAACCAGGTAACAGACTAGGTGGATACTTTACTCTCTCCTTCAGCGGAGCAGATACCGAAAGCATCTCCTACGACGCCAGTGAGGATGACATGAGAAGGGCTTTGGAGGTGAGGATACTGTCAATACACAAAATTGACTCATCCCTACGTTGGCTTGCTGTCGTTTTAATCGTTATTTGTACCTACAGGGGCTTGCTACTGTGGGCACTGTGACCGTCCTGCGCAGTGGACCTGATGACCAAGGATGTTACGAATGGTTGGTCACCTTCACCTCGAACCAAAACGCAGGAGATTTGCCTGAGTTGGTCCCTAACACTGCCTCCTTGACCGGTGTTGGGGCCACAGTAGCTGTTGGAACAGTTGTTAGAGGTAACGAACTGAACGGTGGAACATTTACACTCAGCTTGGAGGGCAGCCTGTCCTCTCCGATCGCGTTCGATGCCGATGAGCGAACCTTCGCCACAGCGCTGGAAGTTATTAGCACCCTCGGTAACATCAAAGTTGCACGCACTGGGCCAGACCTACAAAGAGGCTATACATGGACCATTTCTTTCCTTGAAAGAGAAGGGAACATCCCTGAACTTTTAGTGGATTCGGTGACGCTCACTGAGTCGAAAAACCTTGGCCCCAGCTCAGCGGCAGTTTTTATCAAGGAGATATTCCAAGGCACGCGAAAGGCAGTACAATCCATCACAACAGCCCCTTCAATGGCACAGGTTCACTCTAGCACGACGTTCAGGCTTCGCTTCAACAATCAAGAGACAGGAATCATCTTAGCAAATCCTGAGGATGGTAGTTGTAATCCATCGCGGCCAGAGATCCAGCAAATTCAGACCTCAACTGTCGACACTACTTTGTTCGGTGGAGATAATGTGGTGTCGTCGTCCCTGACCTTTGCCATGGTGGTCAATATAAAGGGCCAAACGAGAACGACCGGTGACATAAAGGCAAACCCGCTTCGAGGGAACTGCTCCGCAACTGCAGCTCAGATTGCGAGTGAGTTAAAAAATCTCCCAACCGTCACGGGAGCAATTACCGTCTCCAGTTCCCCTTCTATTCCTACTCAGGCCTGCACATGGCAAGTCACCTTCCACAATAACAACGGAAACCTGCCGCAGATACAGCTGATAGTCTTTGGCGGAGGTGTAACACCCTCCACCTCTGTGACGGTCGGTGATGATACCATTGCCATGTCCACAATTCAAAATGGGAACATCAATCAAATCAAGTATGAATTGGAATCATTGGCGGACATTCGTCAAGTAACTGTGACCGCTTCCGATGCTTCGCCTGATGCATCCTGCACTTGGTTCATCACTTTTGACACTAATGCAGGTTCTGTTCCTGCCATAGAGGTTGCCGCTGGAGGTACTGCCACTTTTGGCGTATCTTCGACTGACCTAGGCACAGGAGATACGGTGACTGCATCAGTCCTGCAACTAAGCACCTCCCAACCACTTAGCGGGTCGTTTGCACTGTTTTACCAAGGGCAACGGACGGAATACTTGCCGTACAATATAGCTGCCGAAGACCTACGCAACTCTCTAGAACGACTGGGTACCTCGGGAACGGTAAATATTGTCCGCTCAGGGCCCGACTTCAACAACGGCTACTCCTGGACTATAACATTTCTCACCGCTCTAGGTGACCTTCCCTTAATAGAAGCAGACTTCCTAACAATGAGTGGGACATCACCAATGATAAGTGTCACAGAAGCTGTAAAGGGGGTAATGCCGGCATTCAACACCAGAGATCGGGAACTCGGTCTACCAGAAGGAACCACACTGATAACAGACCTGAGCGACCTTTCCATGACTGTTAGTGGGCTCAGTGAAGGAATCGCCTACTTCTTCCGTATCTCTGCCATAAACCTGCTCGGAGTTGGTGCTCCAGCTTACAGCAAACCGCCCTCACTTGCCCCATCGAGGCGTAAGTATCTAGTAACGGACTGCCCTTGTTGCCTGCAATTAATCTCTAATTCTGCCCGTTGTCTCTCCTTAAGTTCCGCCAGGGGTAGTTGAAAAAGTTCGACTCAGCGTAGAGGATGGTACCACTGTAAAAGTTCTTCTAGATGCTCCAGTTAATTCGGGTGGGAGCAACGTCGATGCCTACACCATAGAATACAGCCAAACAAGGTACCGCGCTCTTATAGCGAAGTTTGTGTTGCCTTTCTATTTATACACTCCGCTATATCTCTGCTTTGCTGTTGCAACTGTAGCTTTAATGACGAGATTCAGGCGGTTACTTTAACCGCTCCTGTGCGGTCAGCCGTCCAGACGATCTCTACTTTTGCGGGTACCTCACCACAAGAAACCCAGCTACTCCATATCTCGTCAAGCTACACAGGGCCACCAACTACTTCCGAAATTCAACTAGTTCAATGCGACGCCACAGGTTTGTTATTGTCACCACTGGTCAGAGATGACCCATTTTTCCATTGACGACACGCGCTACTGAACTCCAGGCGGAACGTTCACCCTTTCTTTTGCTGGACAAAGTTCTGTGCCTATCAGAGCAGATGAGGGTCAAACTTCGGTTATCGCCCAGGCGATCAAAAGCATCTCCAAAGTGAGGGACATTTCAATCCAGTTCATAAATGGCGCAACAATGGCATGCTCCCCTTGTTCTACCTTGGGATGCGTGGGGGGCTTTGAAGTCACCTTCAACTCTGTGGACGGAATTGCTGGAGATATGCCACTACTGACCGCCAACGTCTTCAACTTGCAAGGAAATAGGAGGATAGATGTAAGCAAACCTCACTTCAATAATACTTCCTTAGCTTACAGTGTCCTTAATATGGTCTAGATCACAGAGACCTTAAAGGGTCAAGCTCCTCCTGGCGGCAGCTTCAGCCTGAGCTTTCTTGGCGCGATGACAGGACTCTTTTTCCCTTCAAATGTCACGACATCAATTCTCCAGACCGGTATCAACGCACTACCTACAATTACTGCTGCTGGAGGAGTAACAGTCACAGAGCTCACCAGCACCAATTTAGGTAGCGTTGAGCAAGCTTCCGGGCAAAGGGTAAGTCGCTGTAATCGACATATGTATAATCTTAGCTCACATCACTCGCAACTGGTGTCTTCATGGAAATGCTGCACGGTGACCTAGCTCTGGCAAGTTCTCTTTAACGAAGCTGGCGCTTTCGCGGCGATAACAACTCCGACTTCAAGGAACCTTCTGACTGGCAACGGAGTAAACGTTTTCGTGAAGACCGATGGAGAAGCGGTTGGAACAGCAGCCTCCATAAGGGGCAATCACCTAGGAGGGTTCTTTCGTCTGATAATGGCAGGCCATACTACTGAATGGCTACCCTACAACGCGGAAGACACTCTGGTTAAAGCATATCTGCAACGTCTACCAAATGTTGGGACAGTCGAAGTAACTCGCAGTCCTCCTTCTCCGCGAGGAGAGTTCTCGTGGACCATCACCTTTGTTTCTCAGCCAGGGAGCTTTCCGCCTGGTTCAGGTATGATAACGGATACTTCGGGCCGCTACGGCCCAGTTGAGGCCATAGAGTATCTCACTTTGCTAACCCCGTTCATACCGTATGTGTTAGGACAAGTCTCAACACTTATCTGCGATGAAAGCCGCTTGACCGGAGCAGGAGTCCATACGACTGTGGGGGTCATTGTAGTCGGATCAGATCCGCTGGGAGGAACCTTTCAATTGCAATACAATGATGGCGCAAGGACATTTCTTTCCCCCACCATACAACATGATGCCTCGGCAAAGGACTTCGAACATGCTTTGCTAGAAATGGATAACATAGGTGGAGTGGAAGTCGAGAGATTGGTCTTAACAAATGGTTTTACTTGGAGGGTCACGTTCCTTGGTTGCCGAAGGACGCCGCTGGGGACCGACGTATGTAACGAGGGCTCATTGAATGACTTGGTGCCGATGAACCTTCTCCTTCGAGGCGGTTGGTCTGGATCAACCCCAGGCATTGATGTTACCAAAATAGTTGAAGGAAGTTCGGTTCCTTTGAGGGTCTTGCATACTGACTTGTCAAATGGACCTCCTTTTGAGAGCTCAATAAGTGGACTTACCCCAGGTAAACCTCTTTACGTTCGGACCTTTGCGCACAATGCAGTCAACTATGGAAGGAGAAGATTGGCGTCGCCAGACCCCGTGATACCTTCAAACAAACCTCCGGGTCCTTTAAGGTTGCCCATTCTCAAAACGTCTGGTCCAACGTTTATTGAGATTCAATGGGAACCGCCAACTGTAAATGGGGGCAGCTCTATCAGTGGCTACCAGGTGTTCATGGAAAGATGGGCAGGAGGAGACTATAATATTATATATGATGGCTCGGGAGACCCTTCAAGCTTAAGTTACAGAGCTACCGCACTAGTAGAAGGGCTCGAGAGTAATCGAGTCTACAGATTTAAGGTGAGAGACCGGGCTTTGGTGCTGAACTTGCAAGCCAAGCGCTAAACGATATTTTTGCCTACCTTAATGGCAGGTTCGTGCAACTAGCTATTGCCAATCCGCAGACCCAACAGCACTCTGTCATGGGGCGTTCAGTCCGGAAGCAGCCTACGTCCCTCGAGCACCTGGACCTCCTGCTGCTCCGCCTAGACCAAAACGGGATTCGACTACCCGTGTCATATCAGGTCTATCTCTGCTCGATATCGTTGTAACTTGGGAGGCTCCAGCAGACAATGGGGGAGCCGTTATAAACAGTTTTGAGTTGGTGTGTGAAGATGCAACAGGAGCAGTGCTGCAAGTGGTATCCAGCATACCTGCGGACCTTAGATCCTGGCGTTTTACTTCTGCTGCTGTTGGGGGTGTAGGCGTATCAAGCAATATGGCCCTCAGTCCAGGAAGCTACTACACTTTTCATGTCGCAGCCTCAAATGTGGAAGGTAGATCTTCGCAGAGTCCTCCTTTGACAGTTTTGCTGGCGGACGACCCCTATCCTCCAGCAGCTCCAGAGCCAAAGGATGTGTCGCAGTCGTCCATCACAGTTTCCTGGGACAGCCCATGTGTAGGGCCCACCGCCTCATGCAACGGATCTCCGATCACCGGGTACCAACTGTGGATGTTTGGTGGAATATCATTCCCGACTCTGGCGGATCCCACCCCAGTAAAGCAGAGTGTCCAACGCATAACAACAATGGTGGACTCGCCTGTTGAGGAAGTCCAGATAGTTCGCATTGAGAAGGCTACAGGGAGCTTTAGGCTGCGGATTGGCGAAGAGCAGACAGGACTTCTTCCAGTGACGGCCTCCGCTGCTGAGGTGGCGGTTGAGTTGAACGCCTTCACTAACTATCTTGATGTTACGGTCACATCAGGACCAAATGGACCAAATCTCTACATGTGGACCATCACCTTCAATGCGGCTGATAGTCGGATTCCCCAAATAGTTGTCCTCTCTAGCCTACTGGCTGACCTTAGCCCTACCGAGAAGGCGGCGGTGTCTGTGACGTCGCCGGTGCTTGGTATAGTTCCGTTAAGCGGCGACTTTACGGTCTCCTTTCGAGGTCATGAGACTTCGTCCATCCCGTTTGACGTAGGCGCAAACACTTTAAAGCGAATGCTAGAGAACCTGCCGTCTATAGGCCGGCTTTCCGTGGCTGAAGAGGTTTACTCCTACGGTCAGCGGTCGTGGGATATCACATTTCTTACGGATATTGGCGACTTGCCGCTGATGTCCGTCACTAGCGGAAGGCTTGCTGGTACCGGAGCTCAGATAGGGATTACCTCCATCCAACGCGGGACTGTGGCGGAATTGGTCTTTGATGGCAGAGACCAGCCCCAGGTCACTGAGTTTGCTGTGAATAGACTCCGGCAAGGCGCGTTGTACGCTTTTAAGCTTGTTGCCTTGAATGCGGTCGGCTCCTCCGTATCCCCTCCATCAGCAGTCATTGACACCAGATCTGGGGCTAGTGCCGACAAAACAACAGTGCGTGGCAGCGCATTGGTAGAAGGAATAGCTGGAGTGGTCAATGAGGTGCAGCTCGTGACTATCTCACCATCCCTTAGCAATGAATTCTTCTTGAGGATCCCTGGGGTTGATAATGGTCCTGCCCGAGTGCAATCTACCTTCTCGACCGCCCAACTTGAGGAAGCCCTCATGGCTTCTGGCACCGGTATTGGCAGTGTGCATATCACCCGCGATGATAGTCTCATACCAGGGACAGCCATCAGATGGCTAATTACGTTTCTCTCAAGGAAGGGGGACGTACCACTGCTTCAAGCAGAGGGATTCACTGGTACTGATGATCCCTCTATGGTCAAGATTACGGAGCACATCAAAGGAGATGTTAACAAAATTATTATTGAGCCAAGGAAGGCAGACGGAAGAGTCGTGACTGATGTCGACTCTGTAACTGGTAAGTACTCGTCGGTCGATGCGGACAAGCCTCTAACTAATTGGGACAAACTTCTAACACGCAGGGACAGCGGGGACGGATATCTTTTTTACTGAGCTCTGGAGGACTTCCACTGGAATGTTTAGCAATTTCTCTGATGCTTGGGCGATGGATGCCGGCGTGGCTACATATAATGGTCTTGTTTATGATGTGCAGGCCATATCCTTGCCGATTGGGAGCACTGGCCGATTTAGTTTCAATTGGGACACTACGTCTTGGATCTCAGGAGCTGTTAACAGTGCAACAGGTCTTCTAGATGCAGCTCAGCTAGAACTTCTATCAGATCATTCGGCAGCTCTTGCTGTGCAGACGGTGCTGGAGACAGTAGATAACATCGGAAGGGTATTGGTAAGCAGGTCTGTAGATGCGATAAGGTCAGTGTACCAAGTAACGTTCTTAGAACGGTATGGGGATCTGCCCCTCCTTTCCTTGAGAAATGTCGACTCCTCTATTCCAAGCCAAAGTTTTATCAAGCAGCAGACAGGAGTGACGGAAGTCCAAACCCTCCAAACGTATGCCCAACAGCCTTTCACTGCTGAGGTGCAGGTTATTACCAGGGCGGTAGACTCGGGAACTCTGACCGGATCCTTCGACATTACACTGGCTGGTGCTGGGATCGTTGTGACTCTAGATGTCTTGGACACCCCAAGCAATGTCAAAGCCAAGTTAGAGACTCTCCCCAATATCGGTTCTGTAACGGTGAGGAATTCTGTCCAAGGTGCAGACAACGCAGGGTCCTGGAGTGTTACCTTCAGGGATCCCGTAGGTGATGTTCCTCTGCTCGAAGTAAGAGCAACAAACTTCCTCACTGGCATTGGTGGCCGCGTGACCGTCGACGAGGCAGTGAAGGTAGGCATGCAATCTCTGCTAGCTAGAAATGGATTGAAGGTTACTAAGGCACTATATCACAAGGGTTATTCTCCAATACAAGGGTCATTCGTAGTGTCCTTCGGATCTGCGAATACGGGGAATCTTCCTTTCGACATTTCCGCAGCTGGGCTAAAGACAGCCCTTGAGAGGTAAGCCGGTTTAAAAGGCCAGGTGAAGACAACCTTAATCTGATCTCTTCTCCCCGCTCACTGTACTAAATAAAGTTTGACTGATGTGGGTCAGCTCGATGTCACCCGTGAGGTCCTAGACACAGGGCATAGGTGGACGATTACCTTTCTGAGCACGCTAGGTTCTCTGCCATTGCTGGGAGCTCACCCCTATCGCTACGATATCCAGCTAATTGAGACTTTGGGAGGTTCACCGACTCCTTTGAAAGGATTTTTCACTCTTGACTTTGGAGGAGCGAGTACAAGCCCACTACCGCATGATGCCTCCGCTAAAGAGATGACGTCTGCATTAGAGGCTTTATATTCTGTTGGCGAGGTTGAGGTCAATCGTTCGGGCCCAATAAGCCCTGGGCAGGAGTACCAGTGGACCGTAACCTTCAAATCCGAAGTGGGAGATCTCAGTCTGATGGGGTCAGACGCCTCTGCCTTGGTCGGGTCTAACCCGTTAGTTCGCATTCGCAAACTGCAGCAGGGTTCTCGGAAATCTCTTTCTGGAAGCTCCCCCACGTTGCAGGTTCGAGCCTTATCCATAATTACAGCTTCGGTTTCTGTTTGGGTAAGAGGATTCACAGCAGTGTATCTGCTTCCCTCTCCTTAGGTGAGAAAGAAAATCTCCGGCCTACCAACCTATCAAGCAAATTACATTCCTGGCGCCGTCGGAAACTACTCTCTGGCGATCCAGCAGCTACGAAGGGGTGGACTTAGAGCAGAATATTTTGACAATCCTTGGTTCCAAGGTTTGTGTAGCTCCTGACGAACCGGCCAAGCTTCTGGCGGACAAGTAGTAGGTCATGTCTGATTTTCTTCCGCGCTCGTTCAGGTCAACCAGCTCTAGAGCGCATTGATAGAGAGATTGCTTTCACCTGGTCTGAAGGCTTAATCTCTCCTACCTTTTCTGACTATACAAGCGTGAGATGGCAAGGAAAGCTGCTGGGACGTGCTTCGGAGCTACATAGTATTTTCGTGTATGCAAGAGATACTATAAAGGTGTGGGTTGATCATCAAGTGATTATAGATGCTGATAGTCAAAGCTCTGGCGTCATCCAGCACGCTCGAGTGGTGCTTACGAAAGGGCGTTACCACCATTTTAGACTTGACTATGTTGCTGAGAAAGGCCCATCCGCTGTGCGGCTCGAATGGAGCAGCCATAGCCTGTCGAGAACAATTATCCCTTCTTCTAACCTCCTTTATGCTGATCACGTTGTGGGAAGCCCGTTCACTATACAAGTGGTGCCTGGTGCCGCAGACTACCCTTACACCACAGCCTTTGGTCAAGGCCTAAGAAGTGCAACGGCTGGAGTAACGGCCTCCTTCTACATCCAGGCAAAAGATCAGAACAACAACACGAAGATGACCGGTGGAGACACCTTCTCCGTAAGCTACTACTTGGATCTTGTGATCGCACTCGTCTCTACACGAAGCGATCTTCTCTTTTCATCATCATTCTGTTGTGTGTCACTACCTTCTCCTTTGTCTTGTGTCAATGCCCTTCCTTCGCTTGCTAACTTCTTCATACGATAATGCAGATTAACATCATGGATGCCAGCCATCAGAGGAGGATTGTTCAACTAGATGCCTCTTATATTGGCTTAGGCTTGTACGAGGTCCAATACATGGTGACAGAAGCAGGCAACTACTCGGTGCACATCAACATGGGCCAGACCGGAGAGAGAGGGTACATAGGAACACCCATCTATTGTGGATTAGGAGCTGCGAGAAAGTGCAGCCCCTTTTCGTTGCAGGTTTCACCTGGCGAGGCGGCTAGGCATACGTCTACAGTGGTTAGCTGGTCTTCTACTGGCATGGATTACCTGTTGGAGGCCGTCGCTGGTGAGGTCGGTCATATGCACATCCAGGCAAAGGATGCTTTTGGAAATAAGGTGGTAACAGGAGGGGACAAATTCTTGATGCAATTGATTCTTCAGAGTGACGGACAGGATACGGACATCGTTTATACGGGTAGGGTGGTTGACCATTACAATGGCACTTACAGCCTCACATACACAGCTCTGGTCGCCGGTTTATACAGAGTCAAAACCACTCTTGAAGGGCTCCCTATTCTGCATTGCCTTGATGGAGATACCTCAAATTGCCTATCGCTAGATAACCTGCCCTTATTGACAGTGGTACATGGTCATCTTCATCCTCCTTCGACTTTGGCAAGCGATGCAGACTCCAAGGCACTATCATATGCAATATCGGGCGTTCACACTTCCTTTCTCCTTCACGCCCGAGATGAGATGGGAAATCCTAGGACGGGTGCTTCGACGGCTCACTTCAAAGGTTATGGAGCAGGTGATGATGACACGTTCTTGGTGGTTCTAAGTGGACCTGATGGTTACCAAGAAGTGACTTCATCCGTTACACAGATCGTTAATATCCCAGATCCCAGCGCGAACAAGTACTTCCGTCTTACTTGGGGCAGCCTAGATAGGAAATTATGCGACAGCTGTGTGACCGCCATATCGGCCACAGAAATCTCTACTGTCGAGGATATTTCTCCCTATCTCAGTGCTGGAAGCAAACTGGCGGTGAATCAATGTGTGTTGACTGTCGGTGCAGGACTTATGACCGCTACTACGATACCGGTCAACTTGGGACATGGCTGCACTACATTACCGGCTACCTTCTACCCGGCCTTTATGTCCTCCTCAGGCCCAGGCGTCTTTACCCAAGAGCTTCCTTCGTCCATCAGCCCCGTAGGATTGCAAATGGCTCTGGAGATGATGTATAACTATCGGTATGGAATCGAGGTGCGAGACACAAAAGCCGGAGGCGGGCGACATGAGTATCACGTGACCTTCTTAGGGGGATTCCAGAAATGGAGGCAGGCACGGTTGGCGGTCGAAAATGCAGCTACTTCATCTAGCACCGATCGAATCACTGTCACTACTCTCGCAGCTGGGGGAGATTATCCTGTCTCTTACGTAGCCTGGAAATCTGGAGTCTACAAGTTGAATATCACTTCTGATGGTGTTCCAATCAAAGGCAGCCCTTTTGTAGTTTCTGTGATAGAAGGTGCTGTTGATCCGTCATCTTCCACAGCTTTCGGAATAGGTCTCGTTAATGGCACCGCAGGACAGCCTTCCATACTCCATGTTCAAACTCGAGACCCCAGACGGTGAGTTAGTACCAAGTCTTGCTGGCTCGAAGAGAATACTAAAGTTCTCTCTTCTCCCAGATTTGAACAGCAGGCTATCGTTAGCCAAGCCCGAATAGTTCCAACTATTCCAGAAGTCCAGAGGGTCTTCATTCCTCCGTCGCTCACCTCTGCTTTTACCCTTTCGTTTCGAGGCTTCCAGACAGCTGCGATCCCTGTAAATGACCCCTTAACTAGCCTGGTGGCGGCCTTGACCGGTCTTCCTACCATTTCTCCAAGTGGAGTTACCGTCAGCTCAGTTGATGGAACTACCGTTCTCGCCGCCGGCAAGAGTTACTTAGTAAGCTTCATAGTTGAGGAAGGAGACTTGCCTCTCATGGCAGGAACCGGAGGGGTAAGACTCACCTTCATGTTCGTAGATAGTAACCTCTCCCATGGCCTAAGGATTCTGTCCGTGATACCAAACAGGTGGTGATCAGCGAAGAGGTTAGGGGCCAAACCTCATTTCGGAAAGAAGTACAGGTGTTCACATGTCTCGACTCCACTTCTCTAGGAACCGAACAGTTCAACGTTCTCTTCAGAGGCTCATCAACATTATCTCCCATAAGTAGTCAGGCGACTCTTGCTGAATTTGAGGCTGCATTATCCGCCAGTGAGAGTGTTGGCGACGTCAGCGTAAGCTCTGACCCGCCGGGAGCTGCTAGTATATGCAGCTCCTCTCCCACGCCCCCCTCGATTTTCGTTACCTTCAATGCTCATACAGGGCCGTTGCCAGAGTTAAGCTTCAGCAGTACTAGCCCTCTATCCAGCCTGACCTTTGCGCATCATGCAGAGTCTACTGTAAAAGGTATAGCTCCATTCTGGGGTACATTTCTCATTGGCTATAATGGCTTCTGGACTTCGCCAATCCCATTTGATAGCGACGCCATCGAAGTCAGCAATTATATGAGCCAACTACCAAGTATCCCTTCCGTAGAAGTGACCAGAGACGTCATCGGATTAGACAATAGCACACACGGCCAGTACGACTTTCCCGTGATGACCTACATTTTCTCAATTCTTTTCGACCACCCCACCATGGGTGGTGATCTTGAACTCTTGGCGGTTGATGTGAGCGGGCTGCAGTCATCCGAAGCCAGCCAACGAGCCCCACAAATGATGGTTTTTGAAATAGTAAAGGGTACTCATGGCAACAAGGTAGAGCTTGGGGCTCTCTCTGACCTCACAATCGCATTGTCAGGAACTAGCTACCATGTCGGAGAGTATGAGGTTCAGGGACTGAACTGTAGATGTCTTACAAATCCTTGCGATGCGTCCTCAACGATCCCAATCTCCTTAGGGACATCTGCCGACATAACGCTTAAGCCAACGTCGACCCTCTCTGAAGCCGAGGCCCTCCTGACCGGTGCTATGGGATTCCCTGTATCTTTAGTGTCACCGGGTGGCCAGAACACCATTTGTGTACCGTCTTTGCCAGATATGTTGTTACTAACGTTCGAGGAGCTGAAGGACCAACCCTTACTTAGTGTGGGCGTGTCCAGCAGAAACCGCGTTATAGTCACCGAACTACAAAAGGGAAAATCAAGCTCGCAATCTTTGGTGAGACTAGGTATGCGGGAAGAACAACGAGTCTCGTGTACTGGTTTAGCGAAGGGAAGATTCACCCTCAGGACTGGAGAAAGATCAAGTAGAGTATCCGGCGACGTTTCAACAGAATCCCTACAGACTATACTCAGGGATATACTAGGATTACCCGTCAGTGTGACGGGACCTTCTGGCAGTCTCTGCTCTCCTTCTTCCACCAGCTTTCTAGTCAATCATACGGGCTCAACAGTGAGGAGCCTTCCACTTCTAGAAGCTTCAGACTTCTCTAATGGTATCTCAAGTGTGGACGTTCGATACGAAGTAAAGGGCCTGGATCGGATATCCCATTTGGGCAATGGCCTCTATGAAGCTCAATACACCCCCATCAGTCAAGCGGAATATCAAGCTCAAATTCTGATTAGAGGTGAGGTTATTGGGTCTGATCTCCAAGTTCCAGTTCGGGTTATTGGGGGACAGGCGCATGGACCACGGACGTCTCATACCGCCAGCAGTCATGCAATGGTAGGGGTTGCTGAGCGCTTCAAAATATATGCTGCAGATCGTTACGGCAACCCAACCAATATCAACCTCGGATCTGAAGCTTCTTTTAATGTGACGCTAATAGGAACTGGACGGTCCCAACTAGGTGACACGTCCGGAGTCACTCTCTTTGGTACAGTTGAACCCTCTTTTGGAGATCGAAAAGGCGTTTACGAAGCATCCTTTTTGCCTAAGTCTGCAGGCAATTACAATCTCCACGTTGCGCTTCGGCAGGCGGGAGGACTAACCGCGACGTTCTTCATGAACGATGACCTCACCAATCCTATCCCTGGGCGTCCTCCTTTCTGTCCCTTAGACGAAGAGGTGCTTTCAGAAGTTGCCGCTCCATGCGAGGCCACGTGGCTTAGCCCCATCATTGACTATAATTGGGATGAGTGGTCACCTAAAGATGGCTTTCCAGCCAAGGACTATTCAATACGGTGGATAGGTCACCTCTTCGTAGAGAGAAATGATTCATATACCTTCTATGTGGAAACTCTGTCAGGCGTTCGCTTGTACATTAACGGTCAGGTGGTTATCGACCAATTCCATGACTCGAGGCTAGTCTCAACCTTGCACAACGGCACAATGACCCTCTCAGCTAGCATTGTGCCAATAGTTTTGGAATATCGAGTTACAGACGAACCGGCCAAAATTCGTTTGCTTTGGAGCAGTACTCTACAAAATAGACGTGAGGTTATACCTTCCGATAACCTGCTATATTCGAGGCCCATCTCCAAGACGCCTTTCTCTGTGGATATCCTGCCCGGAGAGATTAGTCCTAACTTAACCGTTGCCAACGGTATTGGACTTGCTCCTGAAGTACAAGCCTTGGAACTCCAGACATTCACCATCACAGCGAAGGATTCAGAAAATAATACTCTTCTAAATAATGGACGCGGAAAATACATTGTGCGTTTCACTGGTAAGCAACCCAGATTTGTCTTATGCAGGACCGCTTTCGTCTGAGGTCACTGATACTTGCTCTCTATGTCATGTAGGCGTTGACGGCTGGGCAGGGTCTGGCAGGGTGGGAGACAATGCTCCACCGGTGCCCACTCCCATTGCCTTTGCGCCTTCTCTCTTATGTCCCAGTTGCGCAGTGGAGCTTTCTGCTGGTGGCGTTCTCAAGCTGTCCGCTGACCTGAACGACCAGGTGACAAATGGGACCACTCTCGCGGTTATTGGCGCCCATGGGGGGGATGCTTATGAAGACTGCATCTTTAGAGCGGAGTCGACTAGTCCCTGGAGCTCTGTCACCAATAGGATGGAAATGCTGGTGACTTCCTTATCACCATGCGATTTTGGGGTTGGGAGTTTCGCTGTCTCCACGGTAGTTCAAAACGGGTGGGACTACCTTGGACTCGCTACAGTTCGGACGGGTAGTACGACGCTCCTGACCGCGACAGATTTCTCTTCTCACATACGAAGAGGAGACACCTTAATTGTAGAAGGGCTACTTTTTACAGTCAACCCCTATAGTGGCACTCTTAATGGGTCGCAAGTGCCAATTGTAGAAAGGCTGCTACTTCCGGATAAGAAGGGAGTGCCAGTATACCGTGCATCGCAGTTTACGGGGACGCATCTAGTGAGCTATGTACCGAAGGTGAAGGGAAGGTATAGACTTGATGTCTCGGTCCCCGCTGTGCCCACGATCATGATAGTCCGATCGACTGGCACGATGCCTTTGAATTTCCATGACGTGTATCTCTCACTAACGGCATTTGAGAAGAACCAATGGGTGACGAAGAGGTCGACAATTAGCATGAGCTTTGATAGCAATGCCGCTGACCTTCAAGCTGCATTGTCAACGATAGTATTCGAGTCTATTCAGGGGTACAGCACGACAGTATCTTGTGTAGGCGATGATCCTTCAAAAGGCTGCATTTGGACTGTGACATTTCTGCAAGAAGAGACGTCTCCGCGGGTGAAGGCACTAGGGACAGTTCTACCTCAAGTGCTGATCAAAGGAGATACTTCGATTACTGTGCGTACTATTCAGAAAGGGAACATGGCTCGCCCAATCTCTGGCTTTCCCAGGACTCTGGTGGTTCTTCCAGGGCCCCCTGACGCTAAAAGAACAACAGCCTATGGTGACGGCTTGTATTCAGGTAGGACCTTGCCGACTTTGTTGGCTCTTGAGAGGTGCTTACCAAGTTGGTATGTGTTTCGTAGGAATATCCGGCGTTGAGTCAAAGTTCTGGATTCAGATAAAGGATACACATGGGAATGACATAGAAGCTGGCCACAACGCTAGATTTCGTGTAAATCTTATTCCGTCTCGTTTCCAGTCCTTCAAAGATGAAGTTATTGTGGGCAAAGTACAGGAGGTGTCGGGGGGTGTATACGAGGTATCTTACGTTCCACTTCATTCTGGGCCCCACACATTGGCTGTTATGATGGCAACCAAACCTGACATTCAAGAAGTGATACTCTCCTTTTCCAATGTGGAAGAGGCAGGCGGAACCTACCAGCTTGGACACAATAATCAGTGGACCGAGTCGTTAGTCTGGAATGCGCAATCTGATCAGCTTGAAAAGGCCTTGGCTCGCTTCTCAACCCTTGGTTTGGTGAAGGTAACGACAAATAGGAAGACCAATAGGATTCATCACTTATTGCACTTTATCAAGTACGTCGGCAACGCTCCAACTCTCCGTGTGCGTAACAAGCTCATAGGACCAGGTGCTACCATCTCTGTGGTCCCAGTGCAAGAGGGCGAGATGGAGCATATCAAGACCTCTACATCGGGCCAGAATCCTGAGATCATAGTGCATGAGCAACAGAGGATTGTCCTTACTGACCTAGGAGCGCGATCGTCCGATACTTTCAGGCTGCGTTTTAGGGACCAACTTTCGGAAGAGGTACCTTATCAAGCTTCAGCAGCTGAGCTACAGGAGAGATTAGTAGCCATCTCTACTCTCCAATATGCCAAAGTAACTAAGGAAGTCATCGCTGTCGATAAATGGGCCTGGACTGTCACATTCCTGCCTACACTAGTTGGCTATCCACAAAGCGCGCATTGGCTCTCCGCTAGATATATTGAAGGTCAAGTAGTCAACTCTCCCTACCTTCTTGGGGACTTGCCACTGCTGGAAATTGTACTAGGAACGCCTACGCCGGCAATCTCTGCCTCGATTGTAGAGATCGTTACGGGACGAAGCCCATTCGAGCCACACATCGCTCATGGAGAAACGGACCCGGGAGCATGTACTGCCATAGACTCACCGACAGCATCCTGGCCCGGATCTGAAAACCAAGTCGGACTCTACGGTAGGCACATTCTCCTCCTGCCTTCACCTACATTTCACTATGAATAGAGTACTCTAAACATACTTCGCCTCTGTATTGTCCTTTAGGCTTGCATGAAAGTAAGGTTGACAGCATCACCGAGTTCCTGGTGGAGGCACGAGACAAACAGGGAAATCTTGTAGATGGTACTGGAGGTATAACAGTGGGAGCCGTTCCGGACACCCAAGTTATTGAAGTAAGAGCAGTTGATGGAGGTGCACTACAGGGAAAGTGGACTATAGGCCTGGGAAATTACTCTCTACCTGTTAGGGCCGCTATCGACCCGGAGACGCTTCAGAACGAGCTCAGAAGGGCCGGCGTCTTTGGGGCAGTCACCGTTCAGTCCACCTCATGCAGAACTCTTGTTGCCGCTGGAGGAGCGCTAGCCACAGAGACCTCTGACATACTCTTCCTTGACAACTCAGCAGTGGCTGCTGCCTTTACATCTGGGTCATGGATACGACTTGGATCCGAAACCGGTCCCATCTTTGGAGTTAAGTCCGTAACACCGGCACAAATAACTCTATCTGCGGTCTACGAGGGCCCAACACAACACGTTAATCTATATAGAGGAACAAACGTAGGCTATCAGTACGTTATCTCATTTGAACCGGCACTCGGTGACGTACCGCCGATAAAAGTGGACAGCAGCCAGCTGACCAGTAGTTCTCTGGGGGGTACAGAAGCTCATATTAGTGCCTGTGATGTCAACAAGAGGCAGAGAGTGCGATTGACCGCTCTCAGCTCTGGAAGCCTGGGTGGGTATTTTACTTTGGCCTATCATGATTTCAGGACTTCAGATCTGCAGCCAACAAGTTCAACAGAGGTAATCGAAAGGGCACTGCTAGAAAATCCTGCCTTTCACAGCGTGAAGGTGGAACGCGAAGCTAATGCGCTAAACGGCGTGGACTTTATAATAACGTTGCTTTCGGTAGCCGATGAGCAGCATTCTCCAATATCCCTGCTCACAAGTGAAGCGTATAGGCTGCTAGGTGACGGTGCAACCATCTACACAAGCAGTTATTGCCCGACCTCTAGTGGTTATGATGGTGCCTTAGCAGTCAGCAGCAAATCTGGAACCATGGGTGATCAATTTGTTGGCAGGTTGCATGGTCCTCAAGAGGTTGCCGTAGATGTGAGGCACTTCGCAGGACCGCAATACCGTGGTGAATACATCTTGCCTGAACATGGGGAGTACAGGCTGGAGGTCTTCAGGACCTTTCCGTTTGGCCTAGAAGCAGAGTACTATAACAATCGATGGCTGTATGGGCAACCCGCTTTACAGCGCGTAGATGGGGCTGTGGACTTTTTCTGGGAAGGCCTCATTACCGAAACTGGAAAAGACTACATTAGTGCCCATTGGCAGGGCTTTGTTCAACCTGCATACGAGGAAGTCTATACCTTTTATTTGATATACAATGATGGAGTGCAATTGAGCTTCGATGGGGAAGTGGTGCTAAACGATTTGTCAAATGAGGTGAGTTTACCTGAAAATAAGTGCTTCTACTGATTTAATATTCTGATAGACGTTCTTGATCTTTCAGACCGTAAATGCCCCTTTTCCTCAAGAATTGAGCTATTCAACTCCAGCAGCACTAGTTGCTGATCGCCTCTACGCCATCAGCATCAAGTTCAAAAAGAACGTTGGTTCGGCGCAGATCCGCCTATCTTGGTCTAGCTTATCTCAACCAAAGGAGATTATACCAAGTCGAAGATTGTTTCATGGTCGTGAACCCATTCAAGGCTCACCGTTTTCGGTCATAGCTATGCCCGTCCTCCCGGGACCGCCCATACTTACAGCTCTGCGGATAGCTGGATCATCCTCGCTTATGGTGGAATGGGAAAAGCCCCTGTATGATGGGGGTGATGACAGCCTTACTTATCGAGTTGAATGGTGGGAGACTGGAGATCATATCGAGGACGTACAGCTTCTTCGAATCCATCGCACGGTCAATCAGGGTTTCTTCACCCTAGCATTGGGTGGTGCAGTTACCACAGGGCCTCTCTCCTTCAATGTTGCCCCTCAGGAACTTCAAAAAGCAGTAGAAGCTTTACCAGGTGTGGGACCTGTCCGCATATCGTATGTGGACAACAGCCTCTCCGCGACTGAGAGCTATGATTATAGTATCACTTTCACTTCTTACTTTGGACAGGTATCTTTAGCAGTTGATGGGGCTGCTCTTAGCAGCAGTGGCAGTGTGGTCCCAGAAATCGCTCTTTGTGCAGGAGCCATCACCATCAGCAGGGTTTACTTACCTTGCACGTCCAGTGATTCGGTTGCTGGAGCAACAAGTACGGCACATTCAGTCTTGTTCGTCCCAAAGGATCTTGGACCTTATGAATTCATCATTGATGGACTAAATTCACGTCCGACGGACACTATCCCACCATTGGAGCGGGGACAGGGTCAAGGCTACTCCGTCAGAGTGACTGCTGAAAATTCAGCTGGCTTAGGATTCCCGTCTCAATCTCGGTCATTGAAACCAATGGCATCGCCAACGGCTCCGCTGGAGACTTTCGTAAGGTCTGTGGGAGATAGTGACTCAAGCCTAAAAGTCTACTGGAAGAGCCCTGACAGCGATAATGGAGCTGCAGTGACATCCTATGTTGTTCAATGGGATATCTCGCCTTCTTTTGAATCATTACATCTGAAGCAAGTGGAGCGCGAACGTGCCCAGTTCGCGTTCGCCGAGGCGCTCTACAACTATAAAATCGCTTCACTAATAGCGGGGGTGCAACTTTACGTACGTGTAGCTGCAAAAAATATAATGGGGTTGAGCAACTTCACCGTCGCCACACCTTTTGGCTCTGCTCCGATAGCTGCGCCAGATGCAATCGACGTTGGGGGCGTCGTCCTGCGAACATCAGGCCCGGAAGATGTGGCTTCTATGGACGATCCATCACGGTCGCTTGTGGTGTCTTGGCAGGTGCGTGTTCTGGTTCCCTCTTGAATTTCTGACCGTCTGATGGCGACTTCTACGCAGGCGCCGGTGGATTCCCACGGAGGTACTATTTCAAAATACTTGCTTGAGTGCTTTACCTCCGCTGGAACTCCTGAAGTTCAGCGGCTGAGTATCGTCGCATGTGCTGCTTGTCCTATAACGGGCTACTTTAGGGTTCGACTCGCAGACGAAATCACTGACTTTATAGCAGTCGAGGCCTCCGAGTCGGACTTTGCTGCAGCTCTGAGGGGACTACCCACTTTGAGGTAGGCAGGAAAGTTATCTAAAGCCGTTTCTTAGCTAACTGCTCCGTATTTCTTTTACCGGATGTTTCTTCGGTACCTTTCAGAGATGTTCAGGTGGTCAAGAACCTAATCGGACAGACAGTTTCTTTTGTTGTTACCTTTGTCTCTGACATCCCCCCCGGGACTCTTGAGATTGCACACCCACTGTGGGACATCAGATATACCTCATCAGTGGACGTTCTTGCATCTGGGATTCTTCCGGACAACCTCCAGACATTTGAAATTGACAGTCCCTATGACCAGCAGTCGTTCTCCTATGTACTCTCCGGCCTTTTGCCAGGGGTGCCTTATTCTGTAAGAGTGAGCGCCGCTAATGTTAAAGGATACGGTGCTCCTCAAGTCTCTGTCCCCACGTTTTTGGCTCCACCAAAGCAGAAGCCGTCGGAGCCAGTGCAAGTGGAGCTCGATGTCCATGGTGACAGTGGATTGAAGGTGGTTTGGAGCTATCCTATGAGTGATGGCGGTGACCCTGTGACAGCTTATCGGGTAGAATGGGATCTAAACCAAACGTTTGATAGCACAGACGGAGCAGCGGTGGGATACCAGGACTACCTGGTGCGAGCCCCTGAACGGGAATGTCAACTATCTCCCTGTGAGCTTGTCATCGGAAGTTTGTCGACAGGGGTCCCGTACTACGTCCGCGTTTACTCGTACAACTCACACGGTTTCTCCGCCAACCCTGCCGTACCATATCAACTATCTGAGACACCAAAGAGGCAACCTGATCCACCATCTTCCGTCTATCTGGAGCCATGGAGTGCCACCTCACTTAGGGTAACCTTTGGACAATCATTGGATAATGGTGGTGCCGCAGGTCAGTGTATTTTTTTTTATCTTGATCACCCTCCATAGTCTTAGCACTAACCATCTAACCGCTACTGCCTTGGACCGTTTACAGTTACACAGTATAGAGTTGAATGGGATGCTGCTGGCTCTTATGCGTGCATAGCTAACCCAAGCCTCGGACCCTCCGACGTTCATTTCGCGTCCTATCCCGTACAGACCATTACTATCTCCGCGCCTGCTTCTTATGACTTCACTGGCCACTTCCGCATTGCATATCAGGGCTTTACGACAGTGCCGCTACCTGTGTCAAGCACTGCGAGCGATGTTAAAGCCGCATTGGAGGAGCTCCCCTCGGTGGGAGCCCTAGAAGTCAGCCGTCGATCCTTCGCGTATGGTTTCTCTTGGGATGTGACTTTTGTGAGCGGTTTGGGACTCTATGAGCCTCATGCTGGATCAGTGGAACCTTTCCTTGTTTCCTGCTCCTTGGAGAACTTGGCAAAGGATTTTAAACACTCATTGACGGCGGCCTCCTGCAACGTCGCACCCGATGGCACAACCCTTTCTGCAGCTATACTGGTGGATAGCTTCGTTGGCTTTGAGGAGCAGATTGTATCGGTGACGTCCACCTCGGCGTCACTGCTCAGTGGAAGTTTCCGTCTATCGTTTGACGGTAGGTCGACTAATGCGATACAGTTCAATGTCTCTGCAGCAGTCATGGAAGGGGAGCTGTTGCGATTGGGCAACGTCGGAGACAAAATCCGTGTTTGGCGAACACAGTCAGCTCAGGGCTTTACCTGGCATGTGGTCTTCGTATCACTACCTGGAACTGTTCCGCTACTCTTGATAGATTCTTCAAATGTTTACAGTCCAGACCCAATTCAAGCTGTAGTCGCAGTCAAGAGGGTGGGGGGTCTCCCAAGATACAAAACCTCATCGTATGGAAGTAGTGTGATCATGGCCAATGCCAAGGGTGAGTACTGAACTGTGACATACTTTCCCCCATCTCATCAAGGGCCTAACCCACTTTGCTGTCTGCCAGGCTCCAATTACACTTACATCATTGATGGGCTGAAGAAGGGCGTCGAGTATACTGTGAAAGTAAGCGCGTGGAACGGTGTCGGATCTCAATGGGGTCGAGCTCGGTATGCTCAGCCACCAGCAATGGCTACCTTGAACAGGCCAGGATCCGTGGAAGCCCTCACAGGGGTTCCAACCTCCAACACAACTCTTCGGGTGACGTGGTCTCCACCCATCACAAGTGCAGGCACACTGGAGGGAGGGATCAGAGGCTATTTGGTTGAGTGGGATAATGTGCCCGGCCAGAATGAAGTTCAAGAGGTAGGTAGTAGCGCGAATTTTTTAAAGGGCAATAACTGAGCCGAGACTCATTTTCTATCTTTGCCATTCAGGTCTTGCTCACCTATAAGGGTGCGATTGGTGGCTCCTTTGAGCTAAGCTGTGGTCAAGAAACGACCTCACCGATAGCCTGGAATGCAGACCCCAAGACAATGATCCAAGCTGTCAAGAAGCTGAGTGGCATAGGTCGGGTAGTGGTTAACGTGGAGGAGGAAAAAGGGATTCCCCAGGTAATAGGCGTTCGACGATGGAGAATAGAGTTTGTCGAGAATGTTGGAGAACAGCGTCTACTCCAACCAGGGCCTTATAGTATCGTTGGCGACTTCAACTTGACTACCAGAAGGATCGTCAGGGGAACGCCACCTGCTTTCACCGGCGGCTCGCATGGAATCCATGAGCTTTCTCTTGGTTCTGCAATGGTGGAACGAAGGTTTGAACCCGTTCCTTTCAGCACCTCCATACACTATCCTTATCATTTGGAAAACAGGCCTGAGATACAGGAGCTGGAGCTCAGCGCGGAAGAATTTGACGATGGTGGAGAGTTCTATGTCTCTCTTAATGGACGTCTATCCCAGCCTATCAAGGTCACATCATCAACCCATGAAATCACGCTCGCTCTTGAAGGTAGTACCTGTAGTGTAGACACTTTCTTTGCTTCCTGACGGTTTTCAGTAAGTGTGCCAATCCCATTAATTGCAGGTCTACCCGGGATTAGAAGCCTCGTCGTGAGGCGTTCACATGATGTTAACGCTATGAGCAGTGTACCACTTCAACGCGTTAGTCGGGCATGGAGGGTTACCTTCATTAGTAGCGAAGCCAACCTTCCTCAGCTCCTTGTCAAGACAGATCCCAGCCTGAGCATTGCAGCAACGACGGTTTCATGCGGAGGAACCCTGACTGGAACGAATGTTTGTGTAAAGACGAGAAAAGTACAGGCCGGAGTCGTACCCACAGATTTTGAGGTCAACGGGCTTCTTCCGCATAAGGGTCCCTATTTTGTGAGGGTGACGCCATGGAACAATCTTGGACGTGGGACCCCTGTCATTGCGCCATTAGCAATAGCCATGAGGAACGTTCCGCCGAGTGCACCCCGCTCTGTGATGGCTTACACACGTACAGCGTCTTCAGCCCTAGTGACATGGGAGGTCCCCCTTTTTGATGGAGGAGAGACAATAACTTTGTACTCGCTACAATGGGATAATAGCCCTAGCTTCAGCGGCGTGTCTGCAGCCTCGGGAAAGCTATCAATTCAGGTAAGCAGGTTTAGCTTTGTACTATCTCCTAGCACCTCCAGAGAGGCTGAGTAAAAATTTGTAATCAGGCCATAAAAGGGAAAAGGCTCTATTCATCCACTATCACCGGACTGGCGCCATCTGAAGTATACTACATACGAGTCTTGGCCTACAACTCCGTAGGATTTAGTGAGCCTGCTGTCGCAAAGTCAATGTCCAGCAGGTTGGCCGTAGTGATAGTCTCCTTGGTCCACCCTGGACCGACCGTCTCCTTGCCAACAATATTCAATGAGGATGAGAATTTTGTCCTGAGGGCAACCTGGAAGGGTAAGTCTTGTCTAGTGTCAGTGACTCAATCTTCTCAGGCCAGAAAGAACTGATCCTGTATCCCTCCTGATTTGAAGGGATTGTTTTGGGTGACACAAGCCCCATCAAGATGAATGCAAGAGCGAAGACTCTAGCAGACGCGCTTCAGAAAATTGCTGGCGTGGGTCCTCTCTGGGTAACTAGAATCGATCAGTCCAAGGGTTTCGAGGACCCAGGAACTCTGGTAAGAGTTGACTTGGCATCCGCCTTCCCTTGTATTCTGCCGTTTGTGTGCCGAGACGGATAACAGCGTTTCTCTTCGACAGCCACCGGTGCCCATAGACATCCGCTATCATATCACCTTTGCCTACCCCACACCAGAAGGAGTAGAGGGAAAGGATGTTAGTTTGAGCATAGCGAGCGCGACAAATAACATTGATGGCCTAATCAGTATTACCAAAGTTTGGGAGGGTGATTTTTACTCTACCACCAAACTGAAGGTGTTCGGGGTACCGCCCACGAGACCTCAGCAGGTATGGACAGCCACAGAGCGCTGATCTTAGTCTTAATCTGCTATAAGTCTGACTATGATAAATTGTGGCCCCCAGGTCCAGATCTCGGTGATAGATGACAGAAGCCTAGGAGTAAGATGGAGGGAGCCAAATGCCAGTTCGGTTCCCGTCCTCAAGTACGTAGTCGAATGGGATTCGCACTACCAGTTTGAAAGGTGAGATTGGACTAATACGACTAGCTATACGGGCAACATATCAACGATATCTTTGAATACCCTACCTTTCAGGGCCTCAACGATCTTGCTCACCGGTAACCCCTGGACAGTGGCGTCCACCGGTAGTGCGATGGTCGACGCATCCACCACTAGCTATGTTATCGATGGCCTGACGGCAGATGTCCCTATTTTTGTCCGAGTCCGTGCCTTCAACGGGAACCCTACCGTAGGGACAAACTACGGGTATGGCCCCGCCGCCGTATCAGACCCGAGATCCCTTTCCCCAGGACCACGGACTCCCCATATTCCTACGGACCTCATTGCCACCGAGAGTAAGAAAGGGATACCGGATCAGCTGGATTTGACTTTCAGAGGGCCAACCTTCAATGCCGAAGGCTTCATGGCTGGCGCAGCTGGCTCTACTATTAGTTCCTATGTGATCCAGTGGGATCCCTTGCCCACCTTCAATAGGTGAGTAGCCGTTGATGCGGACCGAAGCTATTGTCCATGGCGGATGTTTCTGACTCTTAATCGGTCGATTATTGTAGCGCGTATGGTGAACCTCAAGGAACGGCTGCTTTTGATATGGTTGACAGTGCCGGGGGATCTGTCTTGTGTAATCCTACTGCTTGTCAAGTCTCGCTTGGAACAGAAGTCCAGGCGCTCATCATAACATCTACTAGTGCTACTGCCCCTGCCGGAAGCTTCAAACTTTCTTTCGGCAAATTTGAACTCTCCATTCCCACCTGCTCATTGTGTGTTACGGAGATCACTGGCAGTGGACTTCTGAAGCTAAATGTACCGCTATCTTCGGTGCCCGACGTTGGGATTGGAGCGATTTTCGGAATTATGGACCCCACGTCCACTGTTATTTGCTCAGTCCAGATATCCGGTACTCCCAGCGGTGACTTACTTTCATCTTCAGTGCCTGTCAAAGGTGATCACCAGGTATGTCCATAGCAGATCTGATTTTGGGTCCTGTCCCTCTCCTAACCTTTCTAACCGCATGTTATAGTGCGGGATCTTCGCTGGAGCAAGCTATTCCCTGGTACAGAAACCTACAACAAGCTGCATATCTGGCGCGACGACCACAGGAGCTTTAAAAGCTTCTCTGGAGGCTTTATCATCTGTATCTGCGAATAATCTGGAAATAGCCGTCCGGATAAACAATATTGGGACCTACAATGCAACATACTTCGTCACATTCTCAGGAACGAGTATGGCAGGAGATATGGAGGATATCGTAGTCTCATCTTTTGACGGCTCTGGAACATGCACTGCCATCGCAGGACAGGTTTTATCAACTCTCTACTGCAGGAGTGCTCTACTATAGTTGAGTACTAACCGTCATGCTTGGTACAATTTTAGGTACGCCAACGGGTTGTCCAGGATGGTGGCCGTCTGGCCTCGGGGAAAGGTTACCATCTAAGAATTGCTGCAACAAACGCCGTCGGCACTGGACCTTTCCAGAGCTTTCCTGCTAATCCTTATTTCCCGGCGGCTCCTCCAAAGCCTCCAGCAGATGCCAAAGTAAGGGCCAGGGAATAGCTCAAACTAGAACCCTAAAGAGATGACTATATAACTGCTTTTCTCACAATGTAGGTGTACGCTGTATGGAACGACCGAACGAAACTCTCAGTCCGCTGGTCACCAGGAGTGGCACAAGGATCTCCTATAATAGGCTACGTGATAGAACATTCAAAAGATGGATTTGCAGCTACAACTGCTTGTTCCGGGTGCGCTCGTCTCATGACAGGTGCTCTGTGCTTACCTTCAACGTCCCACAAAATGACAACTGATGGAGATTTGTTTGCTAGGCAACAGGGTGACAATTTCATCAGATATTGGCCTCACTCCTGGTCTGCTGCCGAGGACAATTAGATTGACTTCACTCACAGCGTTCTACTCTTGCACTCTTACGCTGAACTCCGTGTTGTCACCTTGGAATGGGGTCTCAGTAGACTATTCGGCCTCATCAAACCATAAGTGCTTATATCACAGGTAGGTAGAACACAAAATCAGTGTACATGATCTCTGTACTGATGGTTAGTTTTACAGCGCGAGTATGTTGCCGATGACTATCGAGGTGATGTCTCCGGATAACTGGGTAACATATTATCATACAGACGGAGGAGAGACAGACAATCTAGTGGTGACCTTGACTAACTTAACTCCTGGCGGAACATACCGCGTGCGTGTTCGCGCCGCGAATAGTCGGGGCCATAGCCCTATGGTTACCGTAGCGGTACCTACCTGTGAATTCGGTCTACTGGATTGTGAAGCCGCGGTTTCGCTTTCCAATGATATTGCCGTGAGACAGCTTCCTCTACCGCCGACCTTGGAAGTTCCATGGCTAATTTCCAACGGCCTCGTGGGCTCACCCCTCACTTTCTCCGCGACTACGGTGGAGGTTGCCTTCTCGGATCCCAGCTTATGGCTTGGACTCGAATCAGTTGACAAGTAAGTGATCTCCTATACCTAACCTTTGCCTAGTGACCGCTTTTACCTCTCACGACGTACTCGTCTCCAGGTTCATGATTGAGTGGGACACACTGCCAACCTTCTCATCCAACTCCGGCCGACCAATGGATTTTCATGAGATTTCTGTTAGCAGCGGTAAGAAGCCAAGTGGGGCTGGGCACTTCGAAATGCATGGCCTTTTAGGAGTCACTTACAATTTGGCTTAACTGCAGCGAACACTGTCAGAAGCTTCACAAGAAAGATCTGTGATAGTTGTAGCACGGATTTAGTGTCCAGCGGCTTCGTTTTAACTCTGACTGTTGATACCAGTAGCTATTTATCTACCATAGAGGCTGGAATGACCTTGGTCATTGACAAAGCCCAAAGAAACTGTGTGGCAAAGGTATGAATCGGGTGTACTGCATCGGAGTCACTTCGCCAATAGCAAGTACGATCTAACCTCCGGATTTTCGTTAGGTATCCACCGTTTCTGGTAATAGTGTCACCCTGACACCACTAGCTACGACCTGTGCAGACTTTAGCTCTGTAGCACTCTCCTTGCATCATATGAATACTTACGCGTACCTGATACAAAATCTGAAAATGGGCACGCGTTACCACGTGCGGGTCAAAGCTCACAATTCCTTGGGTTATGGAGAGCCTTCAACCTCATTGCCCGTCACCCCAATGACAAAGCCCGATCCTCCCGCCTATCCTGTGACTCTAGACACATTGGAAGAAGACGCAGATGCATCTCCTCGGGAGAAGGGCACAAGCTTGAGAGTTAGCTGGCGGTATCCTCGCCAAGGACACCATAGCGATCTTGTAGGAGATGGAGGGAGTGTAATCTCGTCTTACCTCGTAGAATGGAGTTCCAAGCCCTTTGACGACTACACCGCAGAGGTGCAAGTGGTCACAATATCAGGAGAGGACCTTACTGGGACGTTCCGTATGGGACGTCTGTCATCCTGGACCAATGAATTACCCTATGATGCGACCGAGAGTGCAGTGAAAAGAGCGTTAGAGAACCTACCTGACATAGGTACGGTTTATCAAAGATACCATGCGAGGGGTCGAGGCTGATCGCATCATCTTCTTTACTTTAGGTGCTGTAAACGTGAAGAGAAGCACTGGCGCCTCCCCTCAATCCTATGCCTACACCGTAACCTTCACATCAGCTGTCGATCGACAGCCACTTCTTTCAGTCCTAAATTATGTTTCCTCCTCCACCGCGGCCCCCGCCAGCGTCACCGTCGCCTTGGATACAGCAGGTTTGAGGGCATACTGAGACCTTTGGGCACAGAACTCTTCTTTTATCTGATTTTGCTAACGCGACAGGGGCAAAACCCGCTGGTGCTAATTACTGTGGTGGGGGAACCTGCTTGGAGGTACCAGCTAACAACCAGAGGGCTGGAATCCAATCGTATGTGATCACTGGGCTGACTCCTGGACAGTCCTATTATGCCCGTGTATCAGCCAAGGGTGCTCTGGGTCTCGGTAAGAACACGTCTCAGCTGTGTTGACTTGTGTCTACTTTGGGCTAATCCTTTTTATTATTATCAGGCTATCAACGTCTGACGGCTCCAGTAGGCATCACAGTGCCCTACCAGAGCCCATCAGCACCCACGGCACAGTTCGCCTTTGACAGGAAACCCGGGCTGTACCTTTATACTTGGAACTCTTTGCAAGTTAAATTTGGCCCGCCAAGTTATGATGGCGGGGATGGTGTAAATTCCTATGTTATTGAATGGGACCTTTCACCAGCCTTCAACTCAGGGTTAGGTGCAAAGCCAATTGGCTTTGCTACAACCCTCACCGCTGGGGAGTTCATCATATCAGGTAAAGCTAGAACCAACATGTAAAGTGTCTCCGCAATGGGGAACCTAACAAAGTTGGCAAATGATTAGGGCTCTTGCCTGGCAAGAGGTACTACGTTCGTCTTTACGCAATGAACTATCAAGGCGGAGCAGGGCCTTTCACTCCTACGATGCCGGAATCTGAAGTTCCAAGAAGACGGCTACTTCCTCCCTCGTCGCTTAGGGTTATTCAGGGTGAGTACGTTGGAGGTTTAGAGTCGCGAGTATAATGTAGCAACTTCAGGCCCAACTTGACATTGCAACTGACCACCTATCTGGCTCTGGGTTACGAACTGTGGTTCGTAGGCGTCCTTGCAGGATCTTCTCTGATGGCTCTCTGGGGCCCTCCTCCGGCGCCTGATCTTGGTGATGTCAAGAGCTACAAGGTTGAATGGTTTACAAAGGGTGCAGTGGGTCCACTCCTTGGGGTTCCAGAAGTCCAAAGCATCACCTTCAGCCCTAAGCCCGTTAGTGGGACTTTTCGAATCAGCTTCGGCGCTTTTAAAGTCATTTCACCAAGTCTGATCTCGGTAAGGGCCGGTTCGGCTACTGCCGCCACAGAGTCCGACCTTCGTTACATCCTAGATCGAGGGGATGCGATTTCAGTCGGCGGCAGGAACTTTAGGGTGTCAACGGACACGTCTAGGGAATTCAACAGTACGCATATTCCGCTGGCGATGATGGCAGACCCTAGTGTTACTGCTACGTTCAATGGGGAGCCCATAACCCGGGGAAGTTTGTTAATGAAGCACTCCACCCAAAATATCTCCTATCAAGCTACTGGCGAAGAGATAAGATCGATTCTTGAGACTCTGCCAGGTGTTGGTTCTCTTCGCGTGGCTCGCAGGGAGGATGCTAGCGCCATTACGTGGCTAATTACATTTCTCACAAACTTGGGGGCACAAGCCAAATTTGAGGTTAATAACTATCGCCTATTAGGAGCTGGTACACCCTCCATTGGCGTTGACGTACCAGGTGTAGCGCCATCCAATTATGGCAGCGCTGTGGTCCCATCTACGATCAACTCAAACTGGACTATCACGAACCTCAGAGCAGGTATGCGTGTTCTTTAGTTTAGACGCTCAATCGTAGCTCAACTTCGTAACAAACATCATTTCGGTCACTCAAAATAGGAATGGAATACTATGTCAGAGTCTCCGCTGCGAGCGACTTAGGCTACGGCATGTACGCAATCACAGAACCTGGTGCCACCAAAGTTGTTGGACCTCCTGGTCCCGTAAAAAACCTGGGTTCTAGGCCAACCTCTTCGACGAGCTTGAAGGTATGCGGAAGCAAGACCTTGTGTGGGGTCTGTATCATATGACGATATCTTACTGTCTGTCATTGTAGGTTTGGTTTGATGGTTCTCCCGAAACAAATGGTGCTGATATCGATCAATTTAAGGTTGAGTATGACACGACACCTTCTTTCGATTCACCCCAAGCTAGAACCATGATCCTGCCACCAGCCTTTAACGTCCAGACCATCACAACCGGTGCCTACAGTGGCCCGTTTGGGTCCACCACCAACTTTTCCCTTACTCTAGAGGACTATAGGGGAAGCTTCTCCAAACGCCTTGGTGGTAGAGGAGGAGATGGGTCATATACGTACTTCAAGGCAAGTGACCAGCTGACCCCTTTGTTTGTTGGCTAGAAAAGGACACTTGCTTAACTTTGCCGCTTGCTGAGCAGGTCCGACAAGGGCAGAGTTTTGTGCATCGAGTTCACCCAAATTCGTTGCTTGGATTGGGAGGGGCAAACACAATGACGAGTGTCGCAAGAGGCGAGTTCGTGAAAATCAGGGGTCATGAGTATCAGGTTAGTTTTGCGTGGGTTTGGTGCCACCAATGCCGTCAAAACATCTGTATGTTCACTTACACGTTTATCTTACTCTTGATATCGTTTATGTTGTCACCTGTAGGTCTGTTTGGACCCGTCATTTGGAGATCCTCTGCTTCGAGAGCGCGTATCCAGCTTCGATGGTCTATCAACTATTCTCTTGTCTAGTGCGTTGACTACTTCAGAGGCCGACGTGTTGGTGGAGGATACCGAGGTTGGCCTAAACGGTGAGTGTGCGAAGGTGTATTGACAAGTATCTATGAACCGAGCTCCATACTTTGAAGACTAAAGCTTGATGCGCTGATACGTGTGATGAGCAGGCTGTACTTTGATTATGGCGACCAGCCCCAGTTCTGGTGATACGTCGCTCTCGGTAAAAGCTGGGTCCTCCTGCGACATTACTTCGTCTCCTCCTTTGGCCACACTGTATGTCCACTGGGGGCCAAGCGTCTTCCCTATCTGCCAAAGCGGGAACCCGTTTATGCCTGCACAGTATGCTGGGGCTACAGAAACCTTTGTGGCGATCCATAGGTTGAGCACAGCGGTGGGCTCTGTAACTGGTCTTTATGCTCAAAGCACCAGCTTACGGACTGGCTGGAACGGCCCTTCCCTCATACCCATGGATATGCGTACAAGACTCGCTTGTGGAGACTATGTCAGGGTGGGCCACCCAGTCCTAGGTCAACTAGCCAGAGTGAAGTCTGTATGCACCGCAGGACTGGCGGAAGAACCGTGTACCTGTCCAGGACTGACAGCAACCGAATTACCCTTGGCAATGTTGCAGGATGCCACTGTCAGTAAAGAGCTTAATTCAGCAGCTTTGATAGGCGCAACGCCATCAGTTCAAAAAGTGACCTTCTCGTTCAGCACGAACAGTCCGGCCATTTATGACTCCGGAGGCTTTCGACTGAAATTCAAAGGACAGATAACAGCTACCACACTGACTGGAGGTGATGGGATAAGTCAAAGGCTTTCAGCAGGCTGCATCCGATGGGCCACGGGGCCAGCAGCGGAGGGGACAGATATCCTCGCCTTCCAGCAAGAGATCGAAACGCTTCATAATATCGACCGCGTTAAGGTGAGTATTAAATGGTCTAAGAGTCTCTACTTGGCCGAGCCTGACGTCTCTGCCTCACTGTATCCAACAGATATCTCGAGACATTAGATCCCTGTCACCGTCAGAGACTCTGGTCACTTATTACGTCACGTTCACAGGTGAAGAGGTCAAAGGAGACCAACCTTTGCTCGAGATTATAGATGTCGGAGTAAATGGGTGCAGTGCGTTCCATGGGGATCTTGTCGGTCCAATCAGTGTCGCGGTTGCTAGACCGTCTTTCGCGCCACTATACCGTCTGGAGACGACGCCACCTATTCCCAGTTCCGCGGGTGCAGAAGACGTAAAAGCCGCCCTTGAGCAGCTAAGCTCGGTTTGTTCGGCCCAGGTGAAGCGCCGGACAAACCAGAATGGGTTTTCATGGAGAGTGACGTTTTTGTCTTCGTCCTGTGGCGGAGCTTTAGGAGCCTTGGATGGAAATAGGAATAACCTTACGGCCAAAGATTCAGCCTGGCTTAAGGTTACCCCGACCCAGGAGGTGGTTCTGACGGATCTCAGTAAAGGAGAACCCTACTTCCTTCGTGTTTCCGCTCATAACTCCGCAGGGTGGACTCTGCCTGAGGATTCGGCAACTGGTGTTTCCGTCCCTATTTCTGCCAGTCCGCCATCTGCACCTCAAAATGTACAGCTAGAAGTCGTTTCTGACTCTGAGCTCCTGGTCCAATGGGGGACCCCGCTGGATATCGGTGGTAGAGAGGTGACGCAATATCGGGTAGGCAAAGCATTTCACACTACGTTTTCTTTTATCAACCACCACTCCTGACAGTAAACGAGCCCATAAAGAGCATTGCAGAAGCTAATTCGGCTTTGCTTCTGTCATGCATAGGTTGAATGGGACAATGTGCCTAGCTTCACTAATGCGCTCTTGGGCGGAGGATCAAGAATGGTACCTGCGCATTTGGCAGCGCACATACCAGAAGTACAGATGATCACAGTGTCTTCTCCTACCCTCGGTAAGTGTTTTGTTACAAGCATCTGGCTCTCCAGCTGGAGAAGAGAGGCTAACGTTCTGACTGCTGCTATAGCGTCCGGCACTTTCCCTTATCTGGGTGGGTCATTTTTCTTGACTTTTGACGGTCAGCGGACGAAACAACTAGCCTTCGATGCCAGTGCGGAAGAGGTCAAGCGACAGCTTGCGAGGCTCTGCAATATTGATACGGTTACCGTGACGAGAAACCTCCTGCCTCAAGTGAGTGGTGTTTGCGCTGGAAACTCCAGGATTTAGAGTTTCCTTAGTTTTGGGGTCGTCTTTGTCTCTAACGACTCATCTTCCAGGGCTATGCGTGGATGGTGACCTACACTACCAAGCCAGCTACCGGAAACCAGCATCGTGGTTTTGACTCCCTCTACCGTGATCCCCCTGGGTACAAAATGTCAGTTTCTGGTGAAGATCTCCTGCTCTGCAGCAGTCCTACTCGAGACGTTTGTGTGCGGCACTATTACCACGGTCTGCAGGGACCCTTTGGTCCTTCCATCACCTTGGGCTCTGTCAGTGAGGTGCAAGCTCTGACTTGTACGGTTACTGCCGATGGCGACTTCACACTGACGTATATGGGGAGAACTGCCCTAATAGCAACCACTACTACGCTCTCTGAAGTAAGTCCATATCTACTGCTTGTGGCTAGTAAAGAGGCATACTATGTTTGCTCTCACTTAAGCGACTCTGCACTTCTCTTGTTCGTATGACTAACCGGGCTCTTCTCTCTTCTTCCTTCTAGTTCAAGCTCATTATGAGCACAGCGTTGGGCGTGGCGGCCATCGTTGTGGCTGCAGGAGGCAGTCAAACTACTATTTGTGCCTCAAGCCCCTCAGATGAAATCCTTATCACTTTCCTCAGTGAGAGAGGTGATGTACCAATGCTAATCTTTACTCCTGGCACCAACAATCCCTCGGGTACAGTCGTTGAGGTCAGGAAAGGAGCCTCTCAACCAACTGTGGGCAGGCTTTCGCATAGCCTAGTCATCAATAATCTTAGCTCCACTAATAAGTGGTATGTTCGCGTCTCTGCCTACAATCAAGTCGGCATGGGATCTCCCGCATCCGCGTGGCCCCCTGGTCTCAAGCCAGCTCCTCTCCATCCCTCCGAACTGAGGAATGTAGTGGCACGTCCAAATTCAGCCTCCTCCATTCTGGTTCAGTGGGAGCTCCCAGCCTTTACTGGTGGCGATGCCCCACACAGTTTCCAAGTAGAGTGGGACACGCTGGATACCTTCAACAGCCAATGCGGTGACCGCAGTGAAGTGCAGATTATCTCCATCTCTTCCCCTGCTGGTGTCCCTCTTTTGCCGGCACAGAGTTGGAAGTGGGTGGTTGATGGTCAGTCTACGGTGTGCCTCTCCTGGGATGCAGCCGCCAGTGATATTGAGACGGCGCTGCAAGGGCTGTTTCCGGCACGGTTTGACGGCGTCACAGTCCGACGAGAAGGTGACGGCTCCGCTGCATGGGACTATGGGTACGTCTACTATATCACTTTCGGACCATCGCCAGTCACAGGTATTCCTGTTGGTGACGTCTCGCTGATTACTTGGGATGATGACGTGTCGTGTACCGGTCCGGTGAGTGTGCTGAGAAATGCGATTACCATGCCCTATGGACCTGGCCTCGACGGCATGGAAGGACAAGGACTGCCAGAGTCTTGCACCGCCGAACACCTTGACGTGATTGGCAAGGTTACGCAATCTGAAGAAGATACATTGGAGACAGCTCTGATTTCCGGAACACAGGGTGCTCCGTTGCCTCCGGGAGACTTCAATGTCCGAGTTTGTGAGGCCTGCGTCCGGAGGCTGGCAGGGGACATTATCACCGTTCTCCCAACCCTCGATCTATCCCCAGTGCTGAGCTCGGGGCAAGCAATCGTGCTTGGCAACACCGGTTGCGTCGCGCAAGTTGCTAGTGCAAGTCTTGGTGCTGTCTCCTTGCGGCCTGGCCATGGTTGCCCCGTGTTTACGGGCGGCGACATGGACCTGCAGCTATACTCAGTCCGTGCCTATGTCATAACAGGTTTGACGCCAGGACGCGAGTATTATGTACGCGCCAGGGCCATCAACAATTTGGGCTATGGTCCCCTCATAATGGCACATTAGGGCTATTACTCTGTGGACAAGAAGTTTAGTGCGGCATTGCGCTATGTGTAGCAGGATGTACGAGGCTATAATGCCGCGATCATCCGTGTTAGAGGAAGCCACGCACTACGTCGCGGTTGTCTTTCTAGAGACAATCAACCTTACATCTAGGGATATATTTAGGGTACAGATAGGGCAATAAACTGAGGAATAGTCTTTGCTTGCTATATGATGGTGACCGCAAGCTATATGGATAAATAGACAAACTTTTGATAGCTGACATATCACCCGAAGTGCTCAATTCTATCCTTAATGCCAGCGGATCACAGGCCTCGCTGACGGAACCAGTAGTAAGAGGAGCTTCACAAGCGCACATAGCGATGCCAACTGACATAATAGCTGAATCTGCTACAGGTGCTTCAATAGCTCCAACCAGAAACAAGCGCAAACAAATCTATGACCTACAAGTAGCCAAGAAGGGACAGCATAGTGCAGATAGTGATGATAAAAAAAGAGTGAGACGAGGCAGAAATGGACCAGACAACCAGATCAGACATGACAAGCTTTCAAAGAAAAGGCACTCTGGCGTATCGCTGTTGGGCTGCGGCTCTTGGACAGAGCCTCAAGGGTCACCCAGACGTCGTCAAGTCGTAAGGTGGGTCTGAAGAGTCAGAAAGACGACCCATACCTACATCTTAACTTGTCAGAGCTTTCTGGCTTTCTCTGTAGGTCTGCCATAACTGCAGAAGGTGACGGAAAGCTACAGACAACGAGTATACACGTCTGTCGTACCCAAGCACGAGAAAGCGTGACTGTTTGCTTGTAGGAAAATATCAAAATATCACTTTATTGGATTGCTTGCCTGCATTGGCTGTCAGACAACCTGTCCAAATAGTGAGCGTCGCTCTCATTTCATTGACCTCGCACTCGCCCTGTCCTTTGGCTGTCCTATCTATGATCAAACTGGAATGTCTGCCCTTGGAATGTGAGCACAATTGCAGGTTAAGTACAGTGAAGAGGTGTCTAGGGCGAGGCTGCGTCATCCACGCCCCTACTCCAGCGTGGCAGCCCTGATCGCTTTCCACCCCCTACTTTGGCCAGAAAGGATCGCGTTATAAAGAGTCCATACACTTTCCAGCATTGTCGAGAAAATATTCAGGTAGTAAGTAGTCACTTTCCCCTTAGATAACGCCGCGATCCTGATAATATTTGGCTGTTCGGTATAATTTACTTAGAACGTTGGACAACTCTCTTGTTGACAAAGGCGCCTCACTGTCCCTCTCCTGCTGCATGATGGAGAACGAAAGGGAAGCAAAGATCGCAAGATGAAGAAGAGGAGGAAGGGGAGGAAAGAGACGCAGCTATACGCTCGGGCTTTCTGGCAAGGCAAGCAGAGATGAAGCTCTGGGGAGCCGACCAAGTGGGAGCCAAAGCTTGGATCTTGTCTGTCATCTATGAAGAACTACTCTGTACTTACCAAGGGATTCTCATAGAGGATGGGGCTCAGCTTGGCCAACAGAAGTTTCTCAGATCGCCCCTATAACTTACTACACGCCTACTGCACTTGGAGGGCAACGTGGCGGGGTGAGGCGACAGAACAGGCTTGGGTTGCCACTCTAGACTGGTAAGACATAGGGTAGTAGTGATGATGGAGATGGCGGGGGAGTACTGTACAAGGCAAGGCGCTGGACTAGTAGCCCTCTTTATCAACCTTCCCTTAGTCGTAATGGTAGAGTTACACCTCATGTCGAAGTACGGAATGACCGAAAGGGTTTATAGGGTTTGTGCATCAACTTGAACTCGCAGCTAGAAAATATCTACCCCCGTAGGTCTAACCCTTTTATCAATCTGTGCCCATTGAGCAAACCTCCTGCCAGTCAGCTCGAAGGCTTGTTTTCCTCACTGTTATTATTACTCTAGAACAGCTTCCCAACCTCTTTGTGAAGGAAGACAATATTGGCCGAAAAGTCTCTTCCAAAGAGTGCACTTTACCTTCTTTTTACCTTTGCCTTCTCTCCTCTCACCTACAAATGTCTTATAACTTAGGTTTGGGCTCTTTTCTGGTGCTGTTGCGCTGACCGAGACACAGCCAAATGTGCTGGGCCGAATTTGCCCCGTAATGTACACTTTTTGGCGGGAAGAGAAGTGTGTCCAAATTGGGTGGTGCCGAATAGAGGACCAGTGTGAGATGAGAAGATGACACCAAAGGAGCTGCGAGGCAAGGCTGCCCCTCAACCTAGAGGATCTTTCTGCCACAAAGTGACAGGGGCAAGATGGTGGTGGTGTCCTAATTTTGGGCCGCATCCCAGGGTGCTGAGTGTGAAGTGTGAACCCTCTGCCTTGAGAGGGGCTAACGTTCACAACAATTCGTGTACTCCGGCTGACGCTGACTCCTAAGTGTTACTAACCCTACGATGTTCAAGAAGCTTTCTATAGCCGGCAACTGCTATTATGGTCCACTAATATCTGTTTCGGCCACTTGGGACGACTATCTCTTATTCTATTATATCGTGGCACTATATGGCAGTTAGCGGTACTCTCGGGCTTTGGTCTTATGATCGTCCCGCAGCTTTCCAAGGCAGGAAAGCAATCGGTGACACACCTTAAAGGACCAATCAAAACCCGAGTGTCCGATTACTCCGTCTCTATTGGCTGGCATTTCAACGTATCTAGCAACCTGATTGGTCTATAGCCTCTTAGTCAGCAGGCCTGTCTCCCATTGGAGCTCGGGGGCTCGTCAGCATTTAGCTTGCCGAGTGCTACCTTTGGGCTAGGAAGACCTATGCGCGGGGATGAAGGACAAAAGGGAGCAGCGTGAACGTGACTGTCATATTGTTCTTAGGAAGCCATCACCAGGCATCCTTCCCCTCCACAAGCAACACGAAGGAGGAAGAAAGAGACAAGGAAGAAAGAGGTACAGTAGTTCTAAAGGGAGGGAAGAAGGGGCAGGTGTGAAGAAAGTTACCACTCTGAGCTAGAAAGGGCAGGTGGACGATGCAAGGGAGAGTCACATTTAGCCTCTGATCTCTATGGGGGTGCCTCCTTCATCCCCAGGGGGGCGATGGGCCTGACACTTTTGGGCTCTATATAAACACAAGTAAAAGAGTGAGTGTCGTTCTCCAGTTAGGAGATTGTAGGGGGGCCTTCTCGACCCTTAACAGATGTAGGGCTTCTTTAGATATACGGCAAACACACCTGAAAATGTCTCATTTGCACGACAGAAAGCAGAGACAGAACGAGGAAGACAGAGCTGTCATTTTATAGGCAACAATATTCCAAAGACATGAGGAGGCCTGCAATATCTTATGCCGATGGCGGGTGGGTCAGCATAAATGACTTCAAGGTGCCATCGTGCAGATAGAGTCCCACCCATCCTGGCCGCCTGTCCCTGAGATCTTTCTTGTGACCGAAGAGCAGGCCAAGAGAAGAGTCCATAGAGGAGGAGTGACCACAGCAGAAAGAGGGGGAGAGAAGTAGAGACAGAGAGAAAGAAGAACCAGAAGACAGGTGGAGACAGTAAGAGAGAATGAGAGAGAGGAGGGAGGAAACAAGTCAGAATGAGGGAAGGGAACAGGGCAGAGGAGACTCTGTGTCTGATGCTAGGAGAAGTCCCTGTTTATGACTGTCTGGTGGGTGGAGAGCTGGACCAGGAGAGACAGAGTACGGAGAGAGAGAAGTTTCCGTGTGTCTGTCAACTGGCTGGGGGCTGAGCTTGTGAACAGAGGAGACCGAGAGATGAGAAGGGACAAGCTGGAGGGAAGGAAGGAAAACGAAAGGTGGTCGAGGTGAGGAAAGGACGTGAGTCAGCAGAAGAAAGAAAAGAGTATGATCGTCGTCGTACTGGCACTCCGGAGTAGGAGAGAGGCTTTCCATGAGAAAACAAGCTGAGGGAGAAAGGGAGGAGAAGAGAGACAGTGAGGAAGGAAAGAGAAGGATTGCAGTAGGTAGAACGTAGTGCAGACCATCGTTTTTTCCCCTTTCTACACCTTCTCTCTCAAGTTAGCTCACTTTGTGTTGGACCAAGGAATTAAAGCGATGTGACCAGTTGGTCCAGCTGGCCAGGCAGAGGAACCTTCGGCAACTTGTGCTAGTAAGAGGACTGAGGTGGCTTTAGAGTCCAACCAGCAACTTCCTAACACCAACGATAAGAGGGACTTTGACCTTGCTCTCTCGCACCTCCCTCATTCTCAAGTTTCCGTCCTCTAGAGAACGTCTGAACACGAAGAGAAAGGCGGGGGTGAAGCTCATAGGCCAAACTAAAGTCGCGCTCACCTTCTGCGTTATACTCTTTCGATATAGCTGACCATCATGAAGCGTTCATGCGCAGATATGGCGGGGACTGGACCTGCGGGCGCTGGTGCTTTAAATAAGAGCTGCATCCAGAGCGGAGAAGCTGCCATAAAGGAGAATATCTGCAGTGCCTGCGCCGGAGCTCTGGCTATCATCTCACTGCCAAAATGTGGACACATGTTTCACTCACGATGTATCAACCAGTACCCGCTGAAGGCTTGTCCTACGTGTCAAGTGGAGATTAATAAGGTGGCGCTGGTTTATCCCATTTCTAATGATCAACCCCCTCTTCGCAATGGCAAATGGACGGCAGAGGAGGAGCTCTATGTTCAGTGCATCATCAAGGAGTTCCTAGCAGGATGTCTTCCCGTAGGACAAGGCACTCCCGTTCGCCTGGTACTGGCAAGACTACTCAACTGCAGCCCCATGAGACTATCCAAGAAATTTCAGCGCAAGGCGCTAGGGAAACACACATACAATATTCCGAAGTCAAAGTCCATAGAGTTTCCAGAGGATCAACATCGAGAGAGAATGAAGACCCTTTCTAAGCTTGAGACGAACTTCTACCAGCAAATAATACTGGCAAAGAAGACGGAAATGAAGCCCGCAGATGACGACAAGGACGAGCTTAAAGCTCTTCTTCAGGCCGCAACGAACTTTTGGTCTACACAGTTTGTCAAGTTTGCGATGAAGATTGGGCAGTCAGTCGTGGGTTATGACCTTCCCCCAGCAAAGAAACTAAGGCGAAACAAAAGACCTCATCTGCTAGACATACCCTCCACATCCCTTACCGTCAAAGAGGAGTCACAGAGAGGCGCCTTCAGCAGCAAGTCGCCAGCATCTAGCACACCCACCAACCCTGGGAACCACTCTGCACCTACTTTGTCCCCAGTAGGCTCACCTTCCGGTGCCTTTAGTACACTTTCCCTGGCTGAGGACAAGGATTCAGAACCCATGGTCGCTTCCCTTCTCGCGCAGGAAGCTGTCGCGGCGGCGGTGGATCCACTGTTCTCTACAGCTGTCAACCTCGTAGATCAGCTCTGGCTGCGCTCTCTGGACGACTATTCATCTAGTGAACCGGCTTCTCCTCAGGCTGGAGATTTGGCGCAGGACATGTACGCGAATGCCTCTGCTCTGTTCAATGATCTGGACATGTTCCTCTTTGACCCTGTGGACGATCCTATAGCTTTTGTGCCTCGAGGTTTCTCAGATTCTGTTTCCATCGACTTCTAGAAGTGGAGAGCCATCTGCTCCACTTGCTATTTATTTTTGCTATTTATTGTACACATTGCAGCTATAGAACTGTTAATCTTTTTGATAAAGGGACCATGTTTCCTATATATATATACTTTGGCCGCGTTGGTCAATCTACCATTTTATCGAACTTCGTCCCCACAAATAGATATTTGTTAAAAGGCAGACGGCAACGGAGTTCTTCGCGAGTGACGATTGGCATTTTTAAAGAGATGTTGAGGGAAGGGGAGAGAGGGCAGGGCTCATAAGCGTATGAGAGGAAAATGAGGCAAGAGATGGAGACCGAGGGAGGAGAGTGGGGTGAGACACTAAAGGTTGGTCAGCCAGCGGCAAAGCCGAGTGTGGACGGGCTGTAGACTTCAACGGGCCCAGCACAATTCCTTTATTGCTATATAACAGTTGTTTCGATATCGCCTAACCCCTCCGTTTGGCCTTCTTCTTGGAGGCTCCACCTCTCAGGTCCACTTTAGGCTCATCTGGACTGACTTCCCTGCAGTAGGCATGCTTTAGTGCTGGGCATCTTGAGAGTGGAAAGGACAGACCGATGACTTACCAAGGGTTTACATATCTGTTGCCACCTCCCCCAGAGTCCCACTCTATTTCCAGGGCTTCCCAAGGTAATAACTTTGAAGCGAGAAAGGGCTTCGCTCCCTTCACCTTTCCTCCGTAAGTGACCTTTTGACCCTGGTTATTTCTAAACTGCATCTTGATGCGGTCACCGACAGTCCACACTCTCTGGATGTGCTCAACATATCGTGCGATCGGGATAATAAACTCTGGAAGCCGATTCTCAAGCCGTAAAGCTGCCTCGATATTCTCTACTGCTCTTTTATGGCCTGCCTTGTTGGCAGTATCCTCCGGTGACGGTTGGTCCTTGGTAGGTGCTTCAGGAGCCTCCTGAAGAAACTCTGTTCTAATTGCTGCCAAATCATCTTTGGAATTCGTTAGAGCTTCAAAAGCATGATCTCGAAGCTTCCGGGCTAGTGGAGGTAGGGTTGGATACTTCTCCGAGCAATAGGCTGCACAGTTACTTGCTATGAGATCAATGTCGCTTCTGAACTCTTCCTCGTTGCCATAGGCCTCTCTGAAGGCTTTTGACTCCATGGTTTGCAAGTCCATTGGGTGCTTTACGATGCTCAGATAGTCTGGGAAGTAGGTTGTGGACACCGGCTCCAGGAAAGGACCTGCGCAGTCCAAAGAGCGGAGTGCATAGATGATATATATGAAAAGCCTGTTCATCCTCGACCTCGCTGTTGGCATCACACATATACTATCTCCTAAAGACGGTGGAACGACCTCCAACGTTGCTTTGGACGGCTTCAGCAACACCCTGACGTAGGGATCGCCCTTTCCTGCGTGGTAGGTGATGGCAATGACTCTGCAAGGTAGTGTAGTTCCTATCGAAGGGCCTGTGGCGCTCCAATTGGTACTATAGGTAGAGTCTTGCTTGATGGCGTCACTGTGCCCGTCTCCAAAGTATACAACCTCCTCATTGAGCTCGGGTATGAAGGACCTACTTGCTTTATTCACCAGCCGCATAAACTGCTTCCTGTCCAGCACTGCGCACAGGTCTCCCAGGGCATTTCGATCTACTCCGAAGACCTGCATTCTGCTAATTAAAAGAGCTATCTGGGAGTGTGTCGAGGCTGCATACACTGATCTCCGCCAAGAGCGTCTTGCTGTCGCCCAAGAGCTATTGAAGAGATGATGAGAGTCATAGAGGCGCTGTTCCAGCTCCAAAAGAGATTTGACAAAGACGGAGAGCTCATCTTTCGCAGCTTCAGAGGGGTCAGAAGCATGAGGAGCTTGCAGTCTTTCCACCCAGTCCTTACGTTCATCCTCCCAGAACTCGCCAAGAATCTGCGGATTATTGTAGCGCTCCTCTAACCCCAGAAGCAGGCTACGTAGAGCTTCGTGGGTGCTGACCAGTCCCTTCTTCATAACCTTCACGGTGATGGGATGGAAGAACTCCCCTAGCGATGGAGACAGCTCGCTATATCCCTTGCCACCATCAATATCGTTGAGGTAATGTTGCCACTTTTTGCCCTCTGTGGAGCCTCTCCACACAGCAGCTGCTTCAATCTGTTTTTCCTGTGAATACAAAGTCTGGCCAAAGGACTGGCTCCTGTGGTCTATCTTGTCTGCACTCTCCTCTAGACCATTGCTGGGAAGTTCCTGCATCTTGGCAAGTAGGGCTCCCTTTTCGGTCATCAGCAGGTCTTTGAAACTCTTTTCTCTGACCCCTTTCTCTTCTAGCCAGGCTATGAGCTGATCTAACTCCTTGCCAGTACGATAAGCTTGGCAATCCCCATTGGTCCCACATTCCACCCATATAGATCCTGTAGCGTCATTGTCGAACCTCCAATACCGGTTGTGATAGCGGTCAGTTCCCATAGGCTTGAGGCGAATGTCGGCCTGTATAAAGGTGTGAATTTGCATCAGAAAAGCAAGAAAGGGTAGATCTTCAGATTGATTTGCACCTCTTTGATAAGCTCCTGGAGCTTTTTCTGTCTCTCGTTTTGGCGTTCTCGATAGCCCTTTTCTTCCTCTTCTTCCTCAGCTTCAATCACGGCAGCAGCTTGTTCCGGATCTGCTGCCGTTTCTGAAGCTTCCTTTCTTTCTTTCTCGCGCTGTTTCCTGCTAGCAATGTCATCCTTCTCTTCTTGTCTGATTTGCTTGCTCATCGCAACCAGCTTCTCCATATTGTGATCAATCATCTCCCTTTGAACCAACATTGAAAGTCAGACCGTCTGCGATGACCAAAAAGTCGAAGTGAGCTGTACCTGATAAACGAAAGGCCATTGAGCTCCGAGCATGCCCAAGATAATGCTGCCACCTTTGTCCCTAGGGGAAGCTGCAGGTATAGTCTTAGGTCAAGTAACACAGAATGCTGCAGCACTAAGCTTCAAAATGGGTCAAACCTGTGTGAAGTCTTCAAGACCTAGCTGCACCACCAGATCCTTTAACGATGGAGGCTGACTCGAGGCCCAGTCGGCATAAATGACGTGTAAATCTCTGCCACCTTTCTCCTTCTTCATGAGACGCAGAGCGGATTGCTGTTTGCTGTAGAGCTCTTCATCCGCAGCTGTTCGATTCAGCACTCGTGTTTGGAACTCTCGCTCAAAGACTGCTGCCAGTTGCGCTGCTGCTTTGCCCAGTGGCGAGTTACGCCCGTTATAGAGGACACAATTTGTAAAGATCAAGCGCATATCTGCAGCAAAGGCCTTGGTCCCACCATGCTGTTGACCTAGTTCCGGTTCGCTATATAAGTATTTAAGGTCAACTCTGGAGGGGCCAGAAAGCTCTTCTGTAGACTCCTTGTTCTGCTCCGGTGTGGAACCTCTTGCCAGCTTAGCGTAGTTCAGGACTGACGATCGAGAATTCCTGGTCCCGATTTCTCGACCCTTGTTATCGTCTACCGCTCCCGGCTCCTTTTTAACGTTTGGTGAATCTGAAGCTTCCTTTACACTTGTGGTATCGTTGATGATCAATTGTTCTTCCAGCACAGCGTACCATCCCGAATCCATCTTAGAGGCCACTGTACCTAGATCCATTGGATGCCTTATCTTCTCAGGATAATCTACTAACCCAAGAGTTTCATGATCAACTGGTTTGACAAAAGGGCTCGCCAAAGGATGAGTTGAAACCCTTTGCAAAACCTCTTTACAATAAAGCAGAGGATCTTTTAGGCCTATTGGTGCTTCCACTCTCACATACTCTGCAATAATCTCTCGCAGAAGTTCTTGCCAGGTGAGTGCATTTAAAAGAGGCGCACGCTGAATAACCTCAGTTCGCGCTTTTGGTTCCATATCTTCTTCATCCACCGGATCTTCAACTGTTTGCTGAGCCCTGTCACCTTCCGTCAGCAGTTGCAACAGGATTGCCTGAAAAATGTCCGTCAGAAGCCACGGCTGCTGGTCATTACAAAGGAGCGCCCCACACAGGTCGTCGATAGAGAAAGGCGACACCTGAAGCGTCTCCCTATAACAATTAATAGACGCCCAGGACATAAGGCAATCTCCCATCAGGTGCCGTGGAAGTGGGGGAGGAGTCCGGAAGGGGGGCGGGCTACTTGGGGAAATGCCTTTGGCGGTTTGCTCTCGCCAGAAGTCATCATCATCAATAGGGTACCGTTTGGAAAGCTCCTCTGCAAGGCGAGCAGCTTCGCGAGCCGCACGGTCTGCCTCTTTTTTCTGTCTGAGCTCTTCCTTTTCTCGGTTCTTCTCCTCTTTCTTTCTTAGCCGTTCTGTCTCCTTGGCATCACGCTCTAACTGCGCTTGAAGCTGCCGCTCCTCCCGCTGCTGGTACTGCTCGCCCAACCGCCTCAGATTCTTGATAAATCGGCAATTTTCGTACTTCCTTTTAGGATCTCCAGCGTCCAGGGAAGACATCTGTTCGATGACAAAGTTTGCATTCTGGATGAGGAAGTCTTGTGTCTAAGCAGGAAAAGAGAGTGTCCTTGACTTAGCTCGATTCTACTCATTGGCAGGTCAAAGGGAGGGCAGTAATATACCTACCACTACGAAATATCCAGACTTCGAGGATCTGCGTACAACCTCATCGACTGTTGCCTTGAAGGAGAGCTTGCGGTTAAGAGGTAGGAGCTCCTGCAGCACTCCCGCTACTTGTATGCAAGCTTCAAACTTCATCCGAGTGCCATGGAAGTGTGATATATAGGACCAGTGAGGACCCACACCTGAAAGAGGACCCCCTATTTTATACCATGCGCTCTCAGTGATTACCCAGAGCGTTGGGTCCCCATAAGTATAGTCAATGCACCACTCATCAATCTTCGGGAGCCAAACTCGTGAACGTCGGGGTGAAGTCTTGGGTCCCTCTGACGAACCATCGTACTGTGGGATGGGGCCCGAACAGTGGTCAGCAATTGATGCTGATTCGTACGCCGGACCATCGTACTGTGGAACCGTCCTCGCTACTTTGACCGTCTTACTTTTGGGACTTTCTTTAGACATACTATCAGCCGCAGCAGCACTGCCGTCCTCAATCCCACTGTGGTCACCACTTCCGCTGCCAGATCTCAGAGAGCCATCTGTGTCCGTATCTGAGCCTGAGTCACTAGTAGCGGAGCCATCACTGGAGGACGAGCTCTCAGATCCACTTCCACTCTCACTTTCACTCTCTGAGTGACCAGAACTTGCTGACTCAAGGCCATTTTCACGTCCTTCCTTGTGTACCTTCTCCTGCCGTCCCTTAGTTCGTGGTCGTTTCCTACAAGTAGGAGAGCATCATGCTACCGTTCGCCAACTAGCTATTATCACACTTACCGGTCAGCAGGTTTGCCACCAGCACCCCCGGGCTGTAATGGTGGTGGTTGGAGAGGTGGTACTTTAGGCCTGAGATCCAGTGGCAAAGGCTCCACGACTGTCCCGAAACCAATCAGCACTGGACGGTGCTCCGGAGAGATATCAAGGACGTCTAGGCCCAAGGGTTTACTAGAGTACAAATGTTAGCTCTTACAAGACAAGACAGGTTGTAAAGGCAAGAGATAAGTTAACCCACCCTTTCTCATCACAGAAGTAGAACTCGTCCAGAATACGCAATTTGTCTCCAGTATCAGCTGCGTAAGTGTCCGTGAAATAGTCGGGAATGTTCGCTTCGGGGCATTCCTCTGGCGCATCTCCGGCACGCTCCTTGGCCACCAGGGTTAGTTCCCTACGGCCACGAATCTCCTTATACCCTGGGGGCTCAATACTGGGTGGTGCGGGGGGAATTCCACGAATCTTTATAGGGGAGGGTGAGTTTTCCCGGCCGTTAGGAGAACCACTAGAGTCCACGCCTTTCAGCTTGCTGGGCTTGTTTGAAGCCTTAGATGGTGTTTGCGGCGGCTTTTTGGCTCCAACATTCTTGCCAAGGATGGACTTCTTGGCAAGTTCCAGTCTAGATGACCCTGAAGAAGGAGGACCTGCTTTGCTGGTACCTTTTGCTACTTTAGCCAGAAGTCCTAGTTGTTGCTTTGGTGGGTTCGTGGCGCCAACATGCCGACTAGGAGGTTGAAGGGCTCTGGGTGGGGATAAACTCGAAGCTGCAGAGCTCGACGAGCCACTGCTGCTATCACTACTGCTACTGCTATCGCTACTACCGTCATCACTATTGCTATCACTATCGCTTCCGGAACTGCTCTTACCCCAGGCCAGCTTTCGCTTCTTCCTCGCACTCCCGTCTCCTTCTATACGTGATGCCTTCTTCTGCTTCTGTGCCAGCGCTAACACTTCGGGGATGGGCTTTCCTCCAAAGCGAGAGGGTTCGGACTTCATTTTTCGGACAGAGAAAAGTCCTATCAGATCAGACTCACGCACAAACCCCGTCACGTGTCAACGTCACGTGTCAACGTCCATTCCGCAATTTGCTATTTGCTCTTCTCGGCCGTAAGTAGATCTGCTGGTCGATAGTAGGAGAGCTTAGTGGAGGGACAAGCGACAAAGTCCACCTACTAAGCTGCCCTCCTACAATCCTCTGATGAATTTTCATAATCTCTGTTCATCAATAATATGAAGAAATCTGAATCACAGATCTCAAACACGGGAGATGAGAGACTAGCATAGCCACTCCAGGGGAAGGCCTGGACGATGCGCCAGTTGACCGAAAATAGATGACGATTAAACTTCGCCTTGCTTTCCACAATTTGTTTCTTCATTCTATTACTGTACAGATCCTGAAGCTTTCACAAAGGGAAAGAATGAAAGGTACAGGTAGAGGATTTGGGTGGTTGATGGTTTGATGGTGGCGCTCAATAATGAAAACTCAGTCTCCTTTTCTCTGTCATCGGCGCTTGTCAGCGTCCTCGGAGTGGCTTAGCCATTGACCTACTGGCCTGGCCTGCGAGCGGCGGCCGTCCCGTGCCTTGTCAAGTGTCACACGCTCTTCTTTCCTTGATAAAGCAGGAGCCATGACAGTCATCGCAACGTTGTCTGCCTCTTTCGCCAACCCAACTCAATGTACTACTACCGGACATGAGGAAGGTAACAGAAGAAAGAGGAGGAGGAGTGATGGATCAGCTTACGAGAGCTCGACGGACAGAGAAGGGCCAGGAGATGTGTCGGAAGGCGTAGAAGAGAACGATAATGTTGATGATATTGATGACAAAGCGTCAGGGACGCTTACCCGCGGAAGTCATCCGTATGGTGTCAAGCCTCAAGGTAATTCGTTTTCCGACTATGAGAAGGGAGTTAGGCCTATCAGAGACCTGGGCCTGGGACTTCTGCAAGTACTCAATGACTCACAAGTGTTAGAGCTTCTGGATCTGCTCTCGGTCAGAGATCTTGGGATATTGGCTTCAGTCAGCAAGAGCTTCTACGTCTTCGTTCATCACGAAGAACAATGGAAAGCGCGAGTGCTGATGGACTATGATGGCAGGTTTTCTTTTGAAAAGACATGGAGAGGGACGTATGCCACAATGCTTCATAGGGCCCGTGGCAAAAAGTGCTTTCTTTATAAGCACTCACCTATAGAGGTGAAGGGCTTTTACTCCGATCTCCTGTTTCAACCCTTCTGGTGCGCGTCCGCTCCGCTGCATCCCTCCTGGGTGGCAGATGTACAAAATGTTGACAGGCGATCGAACCTCTCATTAGAGGACTTTCGACGGGAATATGAGGAGCCTAATAAACCTGTAATTATTACTGACGTCGTGGGTCGCTGGCCTGCGTTTAGCCGCTGGAGTAAAGAATACCTCATATCGAAAGCTGGAGATGCCGTCTTCTCTGCTGGCGGCTTCAGGATGACTCTAAGAGACTACTTCCACTATGCCGAGCAGTGTGCAGCGGATGACCAGCCATTATATATTTTTGACAAAAAGTTCGCGTCAAGCGTTCCTCAGTTTGCAGAAGACTACAGCGTCCCTATTTATTTTGAGGTAAGGAAAAGAGCATTGATTGATAGTGGTTTCGCTCGTACTCTTACTTGGGACTTTCAAGATGAGAGGAACAGCTTTTGGTTGACCCCCTTCTCTTCTTCTGCAGCATCTATTTACTGCTGGTACATTCTATACTGTCCTTGAGCTGGAGGTGGTTCTCAATGCTTACTACCGTATTACTAACAGGAAGACTTTTTTCAAGTTCTCGGTGACAACCGTCCAGACTACCGTTGGATAATTATCGGCCCTGCGAAGTCTGGGAGCTCCTTTCACCAAGACCCGAACTCCACATCTGCTTGGAACGCTGTTATCAAAGGAGCGAAGAAATGGATTCTGTATCCTCCAGACATCGTCCCTCCTGGCGTGCATCCTAGCCAGGATGGCGCGGACGTTGCAACCCCTGTCTCACTCGTGGAATGGTTCCTCGGTTTCTATCATCATACCAGAAACACCACGGTGAAGCCCCTGGAGTGTGTGGTCAAGGAGGGGGAGCTTATCTTTGTGCCTAGGGGCTGGTGGCATGCTGTCATCAACCTAGAAGACTCTGTGGCCATAACCCAGAACTACGTCAGCTCCGCCAACCTTACTCATGTACTGAAATTCCTGGAAACAAGAGTCCCTCAAATATCAGGCCTCTGCGATGAGCGCTTCAAGGCCGAGATGTGTAAAGAGCTCAAGACTGCTCTGATGGAGAAACGGCCTGTATGCCGCTCAATAATTGAGGAGTATGAGAAGGAAGCACTAAAGTCAATTGGACGTGGGAAGACTATGTGGGAGGCAATCAAGGAAGAAGAAAGCGGAGACGACAAGGGGACGGAGGGCTTTAGTTTTAACTTTGATGTGGGAGACTGTTAGAGCTAACGAGAATAATCTAAGCTAGCAGCACTTGCAAAGTATATATGTACTTGCTAGCCTAAGCGTATGCCGGCTTCTGTCTCATGCTCACTTTAAGTGCAGTGCTCTTCAAGCAACTGCATGCCTAGAGCCATCGCTTTGCAAGCGGTTTTCTTCTTCTTCCTCAGCAGTGGGACTGAGCTCTTCTTCGCTATCACAGCCATCATCTTCAGCATCTTGCATCGTTTCGGATACTCCAATAACCACTCCAGCCACATCGCCTACTTGTTCTTCCTCTACGCTGCTAGCACTCTCCTGCTCCAGTTTATCGTAAGTGAGAGGCTGCTTGTTCCTTTCTCTATTCCTCTTCATCGAGAGCATCCCAAAAATCACTGGTATGAAGATTCCTAGCCCCAACCAGTATAGTGGAAACTTGTTCTGCTCCTCTGGAGGAACTGCTGGGGCACCACTATCGTTTCTGTCTGACTGCTGGAAAGAATTCAGAAGGTTGTAGTCCACTGCGGATGGATACAGCTGGCACCAAGCGTCGCGCCGGACATCTGAGGCCCGGTGCTCGAAGAGAAAACCACAGGCAGAGCACATTGAAAGCGCTAATCTGGAAGAGATGAGAACGCCCTTGTCCGATCTAACCACTACAGCAAGAGACAGAGGTGTAAGTCACTGACAGGCATGGCTGAGTATGAATAAGAAATTGCTAGAGATCAGTCGCAGTTCTTGGGGTAATGGAAGAAACCTTGACGGCATGACTATCTAGATAAGAATACAAGGAAACTCTAGACGAAGGCTATCACTAGATTTGCGGTAGTAAGGAGTAACCCACGCCTGGCTGATGTATGGTTGACCAGTGAGAAGGTGACGTCGTGACCTCAGAAAGGGGTCGAAACGATAATATCGGAATTGCTAGCACTTTCGTTCTACCTATTCTATACTTGAAACAGACGTTGCCGTCAGATATTGAGAGAAATACTTCGCGTGGGAAGGCGTCGCCCGGTAATTTTAGCGAATCCGTCGTTTCTAGCTGTGGTCCTGCCAGAGACTTGGCTTGGACTCTAATAATAGCGGAAGTTGATCCACCGTCGGGTCGGGAGGAAAGCGCCAGACGGACCTCTCCTGCTGGTACCCGAAGACCTTTATTTCTAACCTGAAAAACAGGTTATTGCTCGAACAGTCCATCGCCAGACCGGAAGAGCGAAAAGAGCGAAACCGGACAGAAGAACACTAAACCGAAAACCTGTACTCTTGGCAAACCAACATAGTCATCTGGATGCCACAGGTGGATAAAGAGCTGTATAACCATTCCAGTAACATGAAGAAAATATGAAAGGGCAAGCGCTGCTATCGTGAGACGTTAAATTAAGTCCAGTCCTCATTACCTTGAGTTCAAGATAATAGTTCTCATGTACATATTTGAGTCCGTGAACATTGGCAGCAAAGATAGGCGCCACAGCCCAGGCCGCAAAAGTATTGGTATATGCTAGTTCTTGGGTAATGTTGGATATCTGAGGAGCTGACGGCCAGAAGCCGTTGTCCGCTTCCCAATGTGGACCGACCTTTCTTGGAACATAGTAATTAGACAGCATCCGACCCGTGATTTTAGCATTATTGCATGGAGAGCAGAAATGAGGCAGGTGGACGAGTAAAGGTAGCCCCCGGTTGAGAGTGACCTCAGCGAGGTAGAAGGGATAAAGGGAGGGAAGAAAAGGTCTTCAAGCTGAGCAAGAGGGGCGGTATCCTACCTCCGGTGAAAAGGCGTATATGTGGTGCGTATGGAACATCCAGTCGCTGGCGTCGCCATTAACTTGATACAGTCCTTTCTTCAAAACATTTGGAGGCACAAATAGAGATGGGAAAGCAGGGAAAGAAGGTATTGTAAGCATACATTCTTCAAGGAAGCAGGACGCCGCAGTCGACCCGTTAGGAGCAGTAGTGTAACGGCTTATAAGGGTTCTGGAACTCAAACTGCTGGAACATGCTTAACCGGAAAAGGAAATAAACTTGAGCCTGGACCTACCAGTTTATAAGCTTGACCAACCTCGTAATCATTTTCCGCTGAGAGGCCCTGTCCCAGAGAAGCAAGAATCGCCATGTCTTCCCGTCCTGGGTCCTTGCCGTAGCAACCATATGGCATAGCAAATAGCCTCCCAAACGCGTGATAATTTAGTGCCATGCTAGGTTGATTTTATGCAGTACGTAGAGTGAAGACCTATAAGTACAGGATCCACTTAAGGCGGCGGGCTGGCCATCTTACCTGAAGCTACGGTTAGTCACAAAGTCCCTTATTGCTCTGGTTTCAGGCTCTGAAAAAGGAGCTGGCCCACGGTAATCCTGAGATTATTTGCCCGGTAAACGTCAACAGCAACGCTAAGAATACTTCTCACGGGCTGAAGCACAGCCCAATTCCAATATCCTAATAAAGGGAGCCCTCCGGCACGTCTAGAATCGGTCGAAATCAATCCGTACCCTCGAGATCTATCGGTGAGTGGTCCACAAGCAGGTCCCTTTACCAGGAATTGCTCTTCACGAAGTGTCTCTCTTTTCCACGGCTTGTCCTTACCTCCTCACAGGGCTTTGTACTACTACCAATCTCGTCGGCGTCCCAACAAAACCCATAGTTTCGGTTAAGATCCACACCAGAATTCAGCTCTTCTCCACTGCAGGTTTCTCTATTATTCTTTCTCTTTCCATCCTGATCTTTTTGGCCCGGTTTGAATAGGTTTAGCTCATTCCACTTGTACCCGTCTGGATTAACCTGTGAATATTGTTGTTAGCAATGTTCATTTCGGGTGACCGGAATGGCATGCAGGCAAACAGTAAGGTGTAGAACCCCTACGATGATGACCGGAAAAGCTGCAATGAAGTAATGGCTGGTGTCTTACAAGAGGAATGAACCAAACTTGTCTTGACGACAGCAGTGCTATGGTCTCCAAGTCGTGGCTGAGAAAAATAACTTTTGACGTCAGTTGCTGCTGGGCTGAGGGTCACTCAGTTGGTCAAAGGAACGCGTGAGAGCAAGTGTAAGCAGCCAACAAAGACGTCACCATGCAGTCTCGACATTCTCCAAAAAGAAGGCGGACAGCACAAAGAGATTGAATGGAACCGGTTATTACTTTTGGAGACGATGCTGGAGGACTGCAAGGTAGTGCACTACAACTGTAGATGATACGGGCTAGACAGCGCAAGTGAGTAACGTCAGTATTTTTAAATAAGTGTTTCATTGATATTGATAATGCTAAAGCAGGCTTACCTCTCGAGAGTGGTGCTGACCAGTAAAGAGCATCTTAGGGACTTCAGGAGCGACGTCTAGCAGAGTTGAATCACATAGACCTACACAAAGGGCGAGAATGTCTCTATTCTCTACGGATTTGCCGATGGGCCAAAGCTGAGACACGGACGGGAAAGCGTCTCGAAAGTCTCGAAGTCTGGCTCCAATCTCTTCTACCGTCAGAAAACCCCTAAGGCTACCTAGCTGGACTGGCACTAAGAAACAGTCATAGCATACACAGCAGGACAGGACCAATTGGCGTTAGCGAACAACTCGGTAGACCAAGCGCCACAGATGCAAGATAACGCGCACTAATTGTGGTGATTTGTCAAAAGTAAGACTGATCTCCGCACAAGCAAGATCAACTCAAGGGCCGAGATATAAGTGAATGTTTGATGAAAAAGAAACTTCACGGCAGATTGCTTGCTTGGATTATAGTCACCACCTGGACGCAGGTCAGCCGTAGAGTAGTTCTTGCAGCCTTGATGCGGCTTAGCTCGCCAGTCCGGAGAACAACTTCCAGTCAGGTCTTCTCGTTCCCAAACCTCGACACGCTCAAGAATGAGTTGACTCTCTGGGGCTAGATGTGGAGAGTTGGGCGGGCCATTATTTCGCAGCAGCGGCATCCTTGAATAGAAACAAAGAGGTTTCAAGATAGACTGGGAGGCGACAGTAACTTCTAGCGCACCTGCGGCTCTCATCGTCTTCAGAAAAGATAGTCCCATTGCAATACGGAACTCTTTATCTGCACGCCGCTGTTAGTCTGTCTGCATTACCCAGTGTGCTTTCCCTTTGTACTCCTCCTATTTCATAGCCCTCCCTCCCATTTCGAAGCCCTCCCCTCTTTCCTCGTCCAACATCGAGCGAGCTATTAGAAATCCTGTGGGGATCAAGCATTGAAAAAAACCCTACGTAAACATCGAATACCCCCCTTCCATTCCCGGGTAATTTTACCTAGCAGTCTCTCTGTAATCAAGGTGCTCTCTGATCGGTGCAGTTCGTAGAGCAACCGTTCGTCGAGGTACCACCTTAGATAAGGTTCCTCCTTAACAAGTTCAAAGGTGTGAGTCTGCTCCCCAAATGTCTAGACCAAAGGCGTAGTCAGTGGTGAAGATCTTGAAGTGTAGATAGTAGATAGCCAACAACGACACCAACCACTTGAGAGTTGGACGGACAAAGCCGATGAAAGATGAATTACCAAGGGGGAAACGGAGATACGTCTAGGTAAAGAGTGCGAAGGATGGACGGTGATGCAAGTCACAGCTCAACGTTAGCATTACTTGCACTTCCTTATACCTCCAAGCAAGGTATCTCGAACGGCTCGCTCTGGCGAAGCTCTCCTCCCGCGAGCGCCCCAACTCGCAGGACTTTGGGGTTGACTGCAGGCTCATAGGAAAAGAGGAAGATCCTATCTCCATTCAGGGCTGGGGTCCCCGCCGGTTCTGCGGGTACGAGCCACAAAACTGCGCTTGAGCTCGTATTCTAAAAAAGTTAACACAGTGCGGTCCACCCGATAAGACAAGCAATCAGTGGCGGCAGGGATGCAACCTAGGAGGATCAAAAGCACACCCACCAATGATACCCTAGCGCGGACCCTGACTCGTCCGTACCGGTGGTACTTGGAGTCTTTGATCGCCTTCGAGGTGAGGACCACGTCCTGCAGCTGTTTGCCTTCCACAAATCTATTTTAGACCATGTAAGGGAATACGACGTGCGTTTGACATTAAGAGCGCCTCTACCTCCAGATCGAATAAAGAGCTGATTGCCCTCTACGGTGACCCTCTCCTCAATGCCCTCTAGAGCCGGCGTATCCCAAAAAGTACGTAGCTGGTACTTTCCTTCAGTGCCATTCACTCCACGTCCTTGGATGGATGCTGACTCAGAAAGGCCACGTTCTTGTACACCAGGTAGGGATGTTGGGCGGAATGAGTCCTCCCAGCTGATTACCCATTTACAACGAGAGTGGCGGCCATCGTGGACCAGGCCATCTGGGTGTGCTTCCCCCACGCAGAGAGAGCACAATATATAGACCCCCACCCATAGTAGCCAATGGAGACTAGGCTTTCCCTGTCGCGGCCGTCCTCTCCACATCCCTTCCCCCATATTATTGACCGTCCCAGGCAGGCTGGGCGTCATCTGCTCCCCTCTCTCAGAGGCATGGGCTCCAGATAGAGTCGCTGCTCCAGCGGACCGCCAGTCCCGGTCATGAACTAACGTCTAATATTACCACTAAGGGAGCTGCATCGGGGCCCAGACCTGCGCAGCGGAGGTTAGCAGTCTGAAAGGTCAGCATTCAGCTGAACTTATGTAGGGTGAGATTGGCCGGTAAATATAAAGTTCATACTTCTCTGATGAGCTCTTCCAGACTAGCCAAAAGCTTCATCTGGGATCGGGTGCAAATCTCTAGGACACTCCGCTCCTCATTGTGCCCACACAGCTACCCCAGGACAATATCCAGTACACCTCCGGGACTCGTTGTACCTTCCATGCTGTACAGTGCGTTGTAGCATTCGGCTGTGTACAGCAGGTCAGATCTCCTGCTTCATAGACAGGCCCTTTCCCTATTGTTTTCCGCTCATTCTGACAATCACAAGATACAGTATTCAAGCAAACACACCTGCCAAGTACTAGGGAATCCTCCGCGATTGCTTCGTGAAACGTTCAGGTAGATCCGCAAATATCAAGGTAATAAGGTCTAATGAATGTTTCCTTCAAGTTGATTTCTTTCAGGAAAGGTGTGGGTTTGCGTCTCCTGTGGGTCCCAAGGATCGAGTCGGAAGCCGTCACGGTCAAAGATTCTCATCATTTGTCCGTTTTCTTCCTCATTCGCTCAGCGCTTGAGAGTCACGAAGCTCGCCGACATCGCGCTCCTAGCCGACCTTTTCTACACCTTGCAGACTAGAGACCGATTGATCTTCAGACGCCTCCTACCTTGTGAGCGACATCCAGTAAGTGAGGTTTTTGCCTTCAAGGTGTCACTGCAGGTTTCATACATATTGCTAAGGGTTGATCGGCGCTGTTTTTATATCTGTCAGAATCATGTCTATCAAAGACACTAACATCTGGCAGCGCCTTGAGGCTCATGCGGAGACCATCAGGGCTCAGCACCTTAGAGACCTGCTTAAGGTACGCGTTAAGATTGTTATTTAGCGCCTAAACTGCTATTGAGAAAATCTGCGCAGGATGAGGAGCGTAATAAGGTGATGACCGCAGACCATGACGGTATCTACCTGGACTACTCCCGGCAGAATGCGAACTTGGAGACTCTGGTAAGGTAAAAGTGCGGTAGAGGTAGCTCAGGGTCTACCATGTCTATTTCACCTCGCGCAAAGGTACTGTGGGCAACCGGTCAGAGAGCCTCACAACAGCCTTTCCTCTTTGCCGTATATGCCATCTAGGACCTACTATTTGAACTTGCAGATGTCGCAGAGCTAAAGCAAAAGCTGGTATGATAAGCTTTATTTACCTAACACCGCTCCAGCTGACTCGTTATCTCTCCCATCACCTTTTGCCTGACGTGTAGAGAGCCATAGCTGACGGTGCTAAATGGAACAACACCGAGAACAGGGCGGTCCTCCATATGGCCCTCAGAGCCCCAAAGGAGAAGGTCAGAAAAGCCTACCACGGGGAGGAGAGATTCTATGCTTAACAGGATGGACGTCTCATTCTTATAATAGGTCATGAAACTGGACGGAAAGAATGTAGTGAAGGACGTACATGAAGTTCTTGACAGAATCCAAGCCTTCAGCAACAGCATCCGTTCAGGATCTTGGAAGGTCTGGATTCCTCGTTTACTTGGGCTGCTTCTGATTCTCTCTTTGCCGGACATTACAATCAATACTGAGGCTTTTCTTATGTGTCTTCCTTTTGAAGTGTGCAGCCTTTAATTGCCTCGTCATCTACAATCATTTCCGGCCTGAACTAAAACATTCCTTTATTTATTTATCCTGAACTATAGCTTTCCTTTATTTATTTTTTTGAACAATATGTACTTCTCTCGCGTTTGCACATAGGGAGTCACGGGCAAACCTCTAAAGAACGTCGTCTCGATTGGTATTGGCGGGAGCTACTTGGGCCCAGAGTTCGTCTATGAGGCTTTGCGACACGATCCAGCTGCCCGGGCGGCCGCCGAAGGTCGTCGCCTTCGTTTTTTGGCAAATGTGGACCCTGTAGATGTGGCACGGGCGACCGAGGACCTGAATCCCGAGGAGACCCTTGTCATTGTCGTGTCAAAGACATTCACGACCGCAGAAAGTAAGTTGGATCGAACGGGAGAAACCCCTTCACTTGAGAGCACCTCCATTTCTGCTGATTAACTTGGCACCTATCTGTAAGCCTTGCAATGGGCAATGGCGGCCAAAGGGGAATCTAGAATAAGTGCAGCCAGACAGGAGGAGTGTGGGAGGGAAGGAAGTTTGGAGTGTCATTTTTACCACGCGTAGCTCGTGGTCTATCACCTATCATACTCACCCTTTGCTGTCATGTGTCAAATATTATTGGACCCTCTTTCTCGCAGCCATGTTGAACGCTAGCACCCTGAAGAATTGGCTACTTCAGGGCCTGAAGGGCCAGGATCCTAAAGCGGTAGTGGCGCGCCATATGGCCGCTGTGAGCACTAATTTGAAGCTCACATCTGAGTTTGGAATAGACTCCCAAAATGTCTTTGGATTCTGGGACTGGGTAGGAGGGCGATACTCAGTCTGCAGTGCGGTAAGCATTTCGGTGCACTCCCTTGTGTACACCTTCTGTCCGCGCACCTAGTATTATCTGATTGGTTTTCCTTTCTTGCTCTACTCGGCGCCCTGAGTAATATCCCTCTCTCGGCCTGTATTAGATCATCCCTATCTCTTATGCGTACTTCATGGCCGTTTACTTACGTCTTTCCTTGCATGCGTGCTCAGGTGGGAGTATGTCCTCTTTCGATCCAGTATGGTTATGACATTCTCCGCAAATTCCTGGATGGTGCTGCCTCTATAGACGAGCATCTTCTCTCTGCACCACTCAGAAACAACATACCAGTCGTTATGGGCCTTGTTGGTGTCTGGAATTCCTCTTTCCTAGGGCATGCCGCTAGGGCTCTGCTGCCTTATTCTCAGGCACTTCTCCGCTTCCCTGCGCACATCCAGCAAGTGGACATGGAAAGCAACGGGAAAAGAGTCGATAGAGAAGGGAGGGAGCTGAAGTTTGAAGCGGGAGAGATCAACTTTGGAGAACCTGGAACAAATGGACAGCACTCCTTCTATCAGCTGATTCACCAAGGAAGAGTCATTCCAGCGGACTTCATCGGGTATGCAGTGTCTCAAGAGCCTATCAAGCTTCCCGGACAGGTAACTAGGGACCTTTCATAATAGTTTATGACCTGACCTCTCCCCGAGGGCGATAGCAATGTCACCGTCTTTTTTAGCCCTTTTGAACGTAAGAGTTGACACTTCCGACCGTTTCGTTACTGGCAGGCGGTATCCAACCATGATGAGTTGATGTCAAACTTCTTTGCGCAACCCGATGCGCTCGCATATGGAAAGACCATGGAGGAATTGGAGAAGGAAGGCGTTCCTGAGGAGCTCCGCCCGCACAAGGTGAGAGTGGGGATACTGCTGAAGGATTGAGAAGTGCCAGAGAATGGGACGAAGGCGAATACTAGGTAACGGCAGACTTACAAGGGATGGTCTAATAAAGAGAATTTATTGGTACATAAGGGCCACAGGACTAGGAAGTAAGAGTATAAGAGGCATACCAACAGCCAAAACTGCAGCAGCTGGCATGACATATATACTAACTCAATTGCTACAGTTCTTCCCTGGCAATCGTCCTTCTCTTTCAATTCTCTTCCAGCGCCTGGATGCATATAGCACAGGACAACTGCTCGCCTTGTATGAGCACCGGACCGCTGTGCAAGGGCTCATCTGGAACATCAACTCCTTTGACCAATGGGGCGTGGAGCTTGGAAAGGTCCTAGCCAAAAAAGTCAGGGGCCAGTTGCAGCAAAGCAGGGGGACAGGAGGTGCAGAAACTGGGTCCATCCAGGGCTTCAACTCCTCCACGACGGCGCTGCTGCAGAAGTATCTGGCTAAATACTAAGTAGTATAGCATGTTCCGCTCTCTCCGCTTCTCTGAATCAATATGTAGAAGGTAGAAGTAGGAGACGCGTATATCTCCTCACCAGCCTTCACAGGGCTGTGGACGAAAGAGTGCAACCTTCCGTCACGCACTCGTCCGTACACTGCTATAAATCAATCCCAAGTACGAAAGGAACCATCGAACGTCTATGCACGTCCAGTCTTTAGCTTCATTTTGCTTTTGCTAACTCAGCTTCCAGGTCCTTTATTCTCTTGGTGAGCTTGACAGTAGTCGCCTGGCAGAGTCAGTTTATAGCAAGGTGGGGAAAATCGAGTCATTTGAGGCGGTGATAGGAAAGGAAGAAAGAAATAGGCACCGGACCTTTAGGAACTTCTTGGTTTGCTCTAATTCCTCTTCCAGCATGGCGACCTGAGAGACATACTTGGCAAACTTTTGATTCTCATCCAATCCAGCCATAGAGGTTTTGTCCTAGACAAGAAGCAGGGGAGAACCAACAGGGGACCACGACGCGAAGAATTCTCGTCAGCCAGTGCGGGGGTCTCTCCGAGTATTTGGCTGGCCGTAAGCGTCTCACCCTTGCCACGTTTTCGTGCTCCCGAAGCTTTGTCCTGAGGCTGCTATTCTCCTTCTGGAGCTCTTCAATACGCTTCTTCTGTAGATAGGAAAGAGGGGGTAAGGGATAAACGAGTTGCGCAGGATATTTCTTCTTCCCGAAGGATGGGCAGCATTGAATATGTGCATCTCAGAAGTTTGAATATGACAGAATGCCAGGACTTCAATATGGAAGTGCAATCACCGAAAGAGAGCGATCGAGCAGCCTCTACCTGTCCGTCATCTCCCTGCTGAGCGGCCCCAGACGGAGCGTTTGAGGGTCTTCTTGTCTTCAGCCCTTCCATATCGCTATGGAGCTTGCTATTCTCGGACCGGAGCCCTTCATTCTCTTCTTCTAGTCTCTTCAATTTTCTTCTGAGCTCTTCCGTCTCCCTCTCATTCTTGGGACTTCTTTCTTGCCGGTCGTGGTTAGCGCCAGCTGAAGAACCAGCTAAAGAAATGGCATGGCAAGATCATTAGGAGACTATTCGCGAGCATCAATGAACTTTGTTACACAGAGAAAGAGATGAGTTGGAAACAGTAAGTGCTCTAGGGCAAATGAGATTACTTCGCATGCGAGGACCTTGAAAAAGGGTCAAATCTTAGCCGAGTGGATCATAGAAGAGCTATGCTCCAAACGGCAGTGCGGCGGAAGTAGGATAGTTGGCGGGCATAGACACAGGATAGCTGGACAGTTGAGAGAGAATGAAATCGTGAACCTGGTCGGTGCTGTTTGATCTCTTCAAGCTGACTCAGAACGGTCTTTTGCAGTTCTTTCAGCTCCTTTAGGGTCTCCGGGTCTGAACCTCTCTCATTGTTCCCTGCACAAGGAGGTTGTGGAAGGGAGAGAGACACAGCTCATCAGACCACCAGGAAAGAGAGCGTGAAAAGCTGGCCGTCACATGAGCAGGAAGGCATCCACCCGCTAGAAAGCAGCGGGAAAGGGGGAAGAACTCCCTCAACACCTTGCTCAGAGGGCGACCAAGCCATCAAAAGTAACACGAGCTGAGTGCAGGAGAAACGGTCTGGACGCCTTGCTTACCGAAGCGACTAAGATCCCCGAACAGTCGTTTATTCTCTTCTCTAAGACTTTCCACTTGGTTGTTCAACTTCGCACAGCGCGCCTGCAGTGTGCGGTATGTGAGAAGCAAGGCCATTGTGAAACACTACGTTATTGAGGCAAGCAGAGGCAAAAAGTAACCCAAAAGGCTGATGTGACGGCAGTGCATGGAGAAAAGCACAAAACGATCCTCTACCTCTAGCCCTGAGACGGTCCCTTTGAACTGTTCGGCCATTTGAAGCCCTTTCTCTTGCTGCATTGAAACTTCAGCCTGCAAGTGGCGAGCTTTCTCCCTAAGAATGGTCTGCAAAGAGGTGCCCGGTCAATGATGCCGATAATAAAGATGGGAAGAGGAGTGTAAGCACTAAGAAGCTAGAGCCAACAGATGTATAAATGCCCCGCCCAAGTAGGGGCGAGATCAAAATCCGCCATCAAAGCTCTTTCAGAAGCAGAAGTAGCAGGAAAACTATGGAATCCATTCATTGATATACAGGGCAAAAAGGGAAACTTCGTAAGAAAACGGTAAGCGAAGAGAAGAAAGGTCCAAGAAGACAATTTCTTGAGACATACAATTTCTCTCTCCATCTCTGCCTCTAGCTCAGTAGGCCCAGCCGCCTTCAGCTCGCTTTCCGGAGGTAAATTGGGTAGCTTCTCTCCCGAGTTCTGCAGAGTCGCGTTGACCAAGCGAATGATGATTATCAGGAAAGCAACAGAAGAGATTCTCATTAGGCAACGGAGAAAGATGAAGCTCTCTCATTTATTTTGAGGGACAACAGAATAGAGGAATCACCTTCAGATTAGGGAAGATGTTTGGAGGTAATGATCAAGGCATCTGCTTTTCGAGCCATTAGGGCCCGACAATGGGCATAACAAGAGCATCAGAGACAAGGGGTGGAAAAATTGCCAATACCTGGTCTTCTAGCACATACTTCATCTTCTCGAAGGTTTCGTAGAGCAATCGATTCTTACGCGTCACCTCACTGTTCTTGGCACGTAGACTACACCGCAACGCGAACACCATGAGACACATGTGTGACCAATGGGAAAGATAAAAGGATACTTTTGTCCG
>FLMG01000368.1:87654-101577 GCA_900088475.1 Hyphochytrium catenoides | reverse complement strand
CAGAATTACTTGGAGGCAGGAAGAGAGAGTATTAGAGAGCAAGCGGCTATTTAGCAAGAAATGTATCTTGTCTAATGTCCTGAAACAGTCCTACGAGTACCTCTCTAGTGCAGCCTGGAGCTCTACTTCCTTGGCCTTGTAGGTGAGCGTTAGCTCCTTCAACAGCTCCTGGCGCTGCACATTCGCGGATGCCTCCGCTTTGCCCTCCTTGGCCTCGGATGCATACTTCGCCCAGGCTGCGGGAATTGAGTTGCCACTGGCAGATGTCTCTCCAGCTGGTCCAACATATCGAATTAAATATCAGAAAAAGAGAGGTGATGATGTATCTACTTCTCGAAGTGGGATAACCATTGCTCAGAGCACCCAAAGCAGGAAGCAGGAAGCCGAAAACCATGACATCAAAGAGAGGAACAACAAGAATCTCATGAAAACGCTAGAGACGAAGACCAACCGCCAATGCAGAAGGGCCAGGCAGAAAACAAGGAGGATGGGCGAGACAAAGAGGGACGCTTTCTTTCTTACCTGGCGTCATGGCTCTAGCTTCCCTTACGTTCTCTTTAGCCTTGTTTCCCTCCTCATCACTCGTGAGAAAGTGCAACAGCTTCAATCTATAGCTCTCTTGCAGTGAGTTGAGTGACTCTCCTAGCGCTGCTGCCTTCCCAGTTAGTTCCAAAACATCCTCACTCTTTCGGGCCATAGCTGTCTCCAGTTCGGTAATTCGCCGCTGACGCGAGCGACTCTCTGTTTCCGCCTGTGGGATAGAGGTGGACGTTATACGCATGAAGACAAATCGTTTTAGTATTTGCAGGACATGTGAGAGAAGTCATATACAGCGCAAAAGGGAGGCAAGGAAGAGACACCCAGAAAGTCAGGGGCAGAGACGGAGACTCCAGGCTTGAAGAGATACCGAGAGGAAGCGAAAGAGAGCGAGAAAGAAAGGCACAAGCACAGCCGGATAAGCAGCGATGTAGCCACAAGAAACACCCTCACATACGTAAAGGTCCTATACACACAAGAGGATGAAGTGCCAGCGGGACTGGATACGAGACTTGGTAGCTCGAGAGTAAGTATACCTCTTTGAGTTTCTTGACAAGAGCCTCTCTTTCCTGACTAAGTTTCTTATACTCTCCCTCCATCGCCTTTCGCACCAATTGCGCTTCACTATCCTTCTCTCTGCTCTGATCCATTGAGGTCTTGTCATATTCCAGCTTTCGACTCTGGAACTCGAGAGTAGCTGCTTCCAGCTGAAGCTCCAGCTACGAGAGGCGGTCAGCCGAGTAGGAAAAGCCATCAGAGAAGTCAAGAGCATGTTTGCATTATATGTGAATAGGAGAGAGTAGGTCAAACGAGAGAAAAAATACTGTCAAAGAAAGGAGGACAAAGTAACAGGAGAAAGAGAGATGTCGGTCCTCCTGCAACAACCAACCTTGGCCTTTTCTCGTTTGAGTGTCTCTGTAGCTTCAGCCTGGTGCTTGACTTCCGACGCCATCTCCTCCTTACCGACTCTAAGCGCCTCTACCTCCCCCTTGGCCTCTGCCACCTGACCCTTGAGGGTCTGGAGAGAGCGCTCCAAGTCCTCATTTTGTCGAGAAAGCACCTAGAGGAAGGAGGACAAAAGGAGGCATGTTAGGCTACACTCAAAGCAGCTGAAGGGAAAACGGGCAGACAAAAGCGATAAGAGCTTCATTAAAGGAGCAAACCCCAAAAGAGAGGTCTATTGAGAAAGGTAGATTGCCTGCTTCTGGTTTATGACAGTCAGTAGCTCCTCCGCCAGCTCTTTGTTCTTGAGCTTCTCTTGCTGCGCAGACGCAGTGAGGTTCATGAAGTTTGTCTTTAGAGCAATAAACTCCATGGCAAGTCCTTTCCTAAAGTGTGCGTAAGATCGGAGAAGGACGACGTTTGAGTGTGCCTGCTCTCCACCGCCGGCCGCTTCGCATGGTTGCGGCCCTTTTCAACTATTGGGATGGCCTCGGTGGTCAAATTACTCCGAGAGTCCTATAAACCTAAGCCCCTTGCGTTCATGCCTTTCCCGTGAGACCAATGCACCTTTGCATCGTGCGTTCTCTCAGATCTAAGCTCCCAATTCTAGCGGATCAAACCGAGCTGTTTCCCTTCTTACCTTTCTGCCATCTCTTCCTGCAGCCTTAGCTGAACCTCAGACGTATTTTTCTCTTTGTTCTGCTCCTTCTGCTCCAGCTCCAGAATATCATTCTCAGCGTTCAACAGCTTTGACACCAACTCGTATTTCTGTCGAAGGTAGTATTAAGTGAGAGTGGAGAGGGAGGAAGAGGACAACGAGCAAGCAGGTTAAACAGAGAATTAATAACTGGGTAGGAAGGTGCTAGGATCAGTGCCAGATGCCGAAACTGATAGGGATAAGACTTAGGATTTGCGAGACACGGTAAATGCAGCTAGGGAGTAGACTCTATTTTAGTCCTCCTTCTTTCGGGTGCTTTATCCCATCGATCTTTCAACTCACCTCTTTTTCCCATTTCTCCTTCATTTGCACACTTTGCATCTGGAGATCAAGCAGTGCCCTTGAGAGGCGCAGCTTCTCTTCCTCACTTTGGATGAGCTCGTTTTGCACGTCCATTTTACTTTGAACGAGTGCCTGGTACTTCCGCTTCAGTGCCAGCAGCTTCTCCGACAGTGCTTCCCTACCAAGGCAAGGGGTTCAAACTATAAGCTCAGCCAGCCAAGGTAAATAGCAGATAGAGATATCTAAGATCGCATCAACTGAACAGGGTAGGTCGGACTTGTCCGTCATGTACGGGAACTTCAAGATGGCTCAACCCGTAGCCACTTGGCAGTTCAGTTTTCTCTTCATCGATAGAAGCTTACTACATCCTGGTCTTCTGATCAAGTCCCCCCTTCGTGGTCTTCTCATCGGTCTCCGGCTGGGGCATACCTTTCCTGTGTGACCTTGAGCTTCTCCATCTTGGTAGAGACTTGTTTGCCCTCCAGCTCAGTAATTCGCTGCATAAGCTCATCATCACTGATCTCCTTGGTATTGTTGCCAGTTCGCAAGCTCTCCATCTCGTCTCTAATACCAATGACCTCTAGCCGATGACGACGGAGAAGGCCTCAAGAGAAGAGAAGGTTAGCTCGGCTGCCTTTACTGGGAGCCAAAGGCAAGATCACCACGGCAAGAAAGAGGACAAGGCATCAACTTCTGGAAGGATCTTCACAAGAGTAAAAATACAGTCGATAAGACAAGGCCATGCAGCCCTGGTTTGGATTCTTGTTTGTCTCTTGTTCAAGACCAATCTTTGTTTCTCTTCTTCTTGATGATTTCCTCCCTGCTCGTGTTTTTCTCCCGCTAACACCTTTCAGCTCCCTCACAGGCGTAGCCACTTGGTTTTACCAAGTTTCACTCCATAGGTCTGACTCACCTTGGACCATTTCATCATTGACAACCGGGAAAGTGGTCAGAGCCTGCATCAAGTTTACCAGTCGGAGCGTCTCATAAGACCCGACAGAGTCGCCGTTGGCTAAGAAGGCTAGACAGGCCGTGATGCTGTTTCCACCCAACGAGTCCTACAGCGGTGGGACCGGTGCAAAGCGCAGATAATGAAAAGGTAAAGACGATTGAGAAGGTAAAGACGACGGAGACGGGGATATATATCAAACAATAATAACGGGAGTAAGTTTTGCGACCAAAGCCAAAAAGGAGCAGATAGAGGTACGAAATGAACAAAAACCTGCATGAGATGCGTCATCTTCGAAGAGGAAAAGGGAGCAAAGTCTAGCCCTTGCCGGCTGATGTGCTCGCAGATGGTACGCAGTGTGAGCATCGTCTTGTTCAAGGTCGGACCTTCCTTCAGCCTGTGGGCGCATTGAGGGTTAATGAGCCAATGAGATAGTGACTGAAGGAAAAAGAGATCGAGACGGAAGATGAAGATGTGGCAGAGCGAAAATAGTATTGCGGGAACTGAAGGCAAAGACCAAAGGAAGGTGAGAAGATGGAAGGTAACAGGGAAGGACGCGGGAGCTAGTCACGCTTGGACGGCGGGATAGCAGGCAGTGAAGCGACCTACCTCAGACTAGAGGGAGGAATAGCTAGCTTTTCCGAGCACGGCAAATTGACCACTAACAGCGTGGATGCTAGCTTCAAGTCGTATGTTTGTCCTGGGACCAGACCCTCCTTCAAAGTCTGTGATATGATGAGCTTAAATAGAGAAGCGGCATGCGTGCGCACTGGTCCATGCATGCCAGTAGCCTTGTCCCGATTTGCCCGACCGGTCTCTACCACTGTCTGAATGACTTCACGGCTCCCAGTACGAATCGTTTCTCCCAGGGGGTGGATCTGGGAGCGAAAGTGCCGAAGGCCGAAAGGCCATTGAGGTAATAGGACAGAGGAGGCGACTTTAATAGACTGAAACGAATCTCTCACGGATGAGTAACTCACCCCATACGTCTCGTCCTCAACCACTCTCAGGTTCCGACTTTGTGGCTGTAGAAGGTCCTGCACATGAAGAAGCCCTGCGTTAAGACCATTCATAGGTAACAGACGTCAAGATAGAAAATGAGTGTAGGAGAAGGGCCTGCCATGTGTATAGGACCTGAAGCAGGTATCAGAAGGGTGTTACATACATTGATGACCTCATCATAGCACTCGACAAAACCGGCACCGACGGTGGACTCATAGAATGGCGCCTTCTTCCCAAACCCTTCAACTTTCTTGTCAATGGCAGCAAAGATTTGGGACACCAAGCAGGAGATGAGACCGTCCTTTTTGTCTCCATCCTCCGTTACATAGCCTTCAGTCACGTTGTCCTTGTCTGTGGCGGATGAGCCTACGACAATGATGCTACAGTTGACACCTTCCAGCAAGGAATCCACTATAGTCTTGAAGCTGTTTTCAAGCAGCAGTTAGCGGGATCAGAGTGGCGACCCGAAAGAAAAAGTAGAACAAGACAGACAGACAGACAGACAGACAGACAGACAGAGAGAGGAGAAGGAGGCAGATGTGTGGATTGTTAATGGACAATGGGCTATAAGGTTTAGAAAACACCATTAGCGAAGCCCAACAGTGCATTCCGTTAGGACAAGTATTCTCTGGGCTTCTAGCCTACCCAGCCTCCATAAGAACAGTACCCTCCGCAGGCTTGAAGATCCGATCAAACTCGACGGGTTGCATGTGCTAGACAGCATTCGATCAAGAGAAGGTAGGGATAATATGTTGCGCCGAGGTTCACAAGCACAGGAAGACAAAGGAAGGAAGAGGATCAAGCAGAAGGACATGCCGGCGCAATCAGGAGTGAGGATATTTAGTCTCGGCTCTGGTTTGTGTCGATTGCATTTGAGTACCTTGTCGCCATCCAGCATGGAAGGAAGGACACTAATTTTTTTTTGGTTGACTTCCAGGTCCACGATACCACGCTTGCTAAACTCTTTGTGCTCACAGATGCGGGCTAGACACTGAAGGCGGGTGTTAGATAAATCGCCCTTCAAATCGCAGAATAGACATCACTAACCCCAATGACTAGCCCTTGGGGGAGCTCAGGCTTTAGCGTCATGATGTCAAACAGGTGAGCGGTCCCGGAGCGCGGCTTCCTTCAGCTAATAGGGCTCCGTTTGACCAAGATTTGAGCCTTAGGATCCATTAGTGAGCTTCCTAGAAGCTGGGTCAACTCATGCTCAACTTCAATGCCGAAATCTGCGAGAGAGCGTGAACACGAGGGATGATCTAGGGCATGGGCATGTACCAATGATAAATTGCTTCGTTGCGGCCTTAGGGCCTCTAGAACAGCATCCTGTTCTCCGCAGGCTTCCAGATAGAAGTGGTTTACCTCTTTGACTATTCTTTTTGACAGAGAGCATCTTCTCTCTTCTAATGCGATGCGCTGGGAGCTGGGCCAACCCTGCGTTGTGTCTCCCTTCTTCTAATGCAATGCGCTGGGAGCTGGGCCAACCCTGCGTTGTGTCTCCCTTCCGATGCTGATGATGCTGATGATGGCTCCTCAGGGCACTGTGCCGAGCAAGGGATGGCATGTCGCTTCGACGTCTGTCAGAACCAAAGAGAGAAACGGTCTGATAGAAGGGCTGTGGTTGCGGACGTTATCTCTGATGTACGGTTATATATCCCTGATACACAGCATTATAGGAGGCTGTTATCATGAATCTCATGAAGACATTGACCGGTTACTAATAACTGATTCCTTTATATGGTTTTTCATTCCTGGGGGAGTACAGAGACCTCCTCTCACGGAAGGTGATATTGAGCTTGACCTCGAGAATCTGAAGATGCCAAAAGCTACAGCACCGATCGGCGCTGGCCTTCGCAATGAGGCAAGCACCTTCCCTAGGGCTCAATGAGAAAGCAGCTCTGAGCATGGCAACTGTCGTCGCGTTAGCGGCGGATGAAGGCAATAGACTCCCTGTTTTCAGGAGACTATCGCAGCAGCCTGCCCATGAAGTAACAAGCGCCTAGCAAGGACCAAGACCCTAAATAACGGCACCCTCTGGCAGCATGGCGCACGAAGCTAGGCATGTTTTTTCACCAAAGGCTCTTGCCGACCACATTCCTTCCATTGTCTCCGCAAGTAGGAGCTGTGCGGGGCCTCTGCACATTAACAAGGGCATCCGCAAGTTTGGGGAGATGCTTGTCTCGACCTTAGGTGAGGCTTCTGGCTTTCCTTGGCGTCAATTACTTAACAGTTGAGTGCTACGTTAGAAGAAGAGCAGCAGTCACGGAACCCGGTATCAGCTTTTATGACACTTCAGAACACTAGCATTGTGACGGCAATGGCTGTGACCGAGGATCCTCTAAGGTGTGATGCTTTTTGGTGCTTGGACTAATGACAGCCGGGATTCATGGACCATACTTTCTCGCTTTTGGCAAAGGTTGTTCGTCGGACAAGAAGATAATGTCATAAAGGTTTGGGACCTGGAAGAATTCAAGTGCATTCATGAGATCCATGGGCATGGGCGGAGCATCACAGGTGAGACACTTGTTAGCAGGATAGATGGGCCTGAGGTCCAAGGCCACTCAGAAGACCGGATAAGAGAGAGATCAAGGGAGAAGCGAGAGAGAGAGAGAGAGAAGGGAGGAAAGAGAGAGATTTAGGGCGGAAAGAGAGAGAGAGAGTTTGAGGAAGAAACATGTATCTACGCATAGAACAATGCGAAGGGGAACGGACGGAGGGATTAGGGAAAGTATTAGATAAGGCTTAAGCAGTTCAGATCGCAGTGAGAAGTGAGGAAAGCGCTGGCACGTACAAGCGTGGTCACGCTGGTGCGAAGAGTGAGGAGGACTGACTTGCATGATTTCCTTTTTAGCACTCCTAGTATTAGACGGGAAACTCTTCTCTGTGGCAGCAGATAAGACATGTCGGGTCTGGGACATCCACAACGGGTTTGCCTGCCTTTCCGTCACAACCGTCACCAGGGCTATTATCCTGGCCCTCGCAGGTTCTGGCTCTACCTTGATCTTCGGCCTTCAGGATACCTCCGTCCGGACGGCTCAATATTTATCTCCTGGTAGGAAAGATCTCGTTGAGATTCTATTGGCTTAATTACTTGCTATCTTTGGTTCGCGGTTGAGCCCTCTGCTTCCCTTCTTCCTCTCCCATACCTCTACTGCCGGGGATTGACTTCCGCTTGGCAGGAGACAGTGAAGAAGCACACGGCAACGGCTCCGGCCAAGATGCAAAGGTCTTAAGAATGGACTCTCTTCAAACTTTTATGTCTTTCTACACTCGAATGGCCGCTCCTTAAGCAACCTGCAACTTCGTAGCCTCTTCCATCGTCCAGTTCCTGCTACCCTGCGCCACCGTTGATGGGTCACTTTCTTTTGGAGTCCCCCTTCAGCTCTCCTCTTCCCTTTGGCCTCTCATTATCGACCTCACGTATTATAGTCCACATCGACTAATGTATCCATGGTCTAGATAGTTGATATGGACTCTAGTTTCAACCCCTTGCGTCATTGGCGGCATCTAAAGGGACACTTCGGCTTTGTATACTGCACAGCTGTGGAACGTAAAGCAGACGCGACAAAGAGCCAACACCAACCGCTAGACTCAAGCATTGGATCCAGCAGCGGCGAGCGGCTCTTCACTGGTGGAGGAGATGGGCAGATTATCGTTTGGAGCTTGCCAAACCTAGAAAGAGTGACGACGCTTGTTGGTCACAGTGGCAGCGTCTTTGCTCTTGACATATCAGATAGCATGGTATTTTCAGGTACATCCAAAGCGTGAATGAGGGACCGGCGATTAACCTCTTTGTCGCTTTTACGTTTCAGACATATCTTGAGATGTTCAATGGTCCCTCTGCCTTACACCTTTCCGGCTTGTTCTCAGACTATCACTCTTTCTGCCTACTCAGGGTCCCAGGATAAGACCATTCGTTGCTGGGATACCGATTCCTTAAAGTGTAAGACTGTATTGCAGGGCCACGAAGCGGAGGTAGTCTTCCTTAGCACTCTTGTGCTCTTTGCGTGGAACACAGAATGGCGGCCTAACGGTATGCATATTCCTTCTTAGGTCCTTTGCCTCTGCACTGCATTGAATGGTAGACGGCTGTGCAGCGGGTCGGCAGATAACACTGTCTGTATATGGGACACGAACACTCTCACAAAGATCACGGTAATAACCCTCGTAATTGGCACTGGAGAATGGTGGCTTACGTCTCTTTCCATTGTGTGCATGTACGGTGTGGTCGCTGTTGGACAGACTCTCCATGGGCACGAAAGTGTGGTTCACTCTTTGGTCTGTGCTGATGTCTTCGTGGTTAGCGCTTCAGCTGATGGTGCCGTAAAGGTTTGCCCAAATTATAGTCTAACCTTTCAAAAATCAAGAATTGGGGCAACTGTCCTTGCTAAGGTTTGGATAACAGGTCTGGGATGTGAACTTTATGGAGCCTTCCAACGCTAACCCCGAGTGGCTACTGAATAGAAGTCTCCCCTATATCGGGAACGACAAGTACGCCAGTCAGTTGTACACATAAATCATGGTTGTTCGGCCTATTCTCTAACCAGATGCCTAACGTTGCAGAGGAAGGAAGTCCGAAGGCTCAATGATCTACCTGCTCAGGCAGTTCGTGGGCATTAGAACCGTCAGTGGAGACCCAACTTCCCATGAGGAGTGCTGGAGGGGCGCCAAAATGCTGCAGGTAGGGAAATGAATGGGGAACATGTTGCTCTCCTTTCCCTTTTTTCCATTATTACCTGACCGCTGTGACAATGCTTTCCCTCTTCAGTCTTTACTTTATCATTTGGGCGCGGAAACGAGGTTGGCACATTCGAGTCCATCGCAGAACCCCGTGGTGCTAGGAAAACTGGTGCGCGATCCCAGCTTGAAGACCATTCTCGTATATGGCCATTAGTACGTGACTACGATCTGCCGGCATTTTTGATTTGCCTAGGCTCACAAAATGTTTCTATCTGCTGACCAGCGACGTGGTACCGGCCAATGAAAGGGATGGATGGCATTCTCCTCCATTTTCTCTTACTGGCCGGGATGGCTATCTCTATGGACGTGGAGTATCAGATGACAAGGGACCTATAATTGCCCTTTTCTATGCTATCCAAGAAGCTGTGAACCTAGAAAGGGAGAATGTCGAGAATGGAAAGGTTCCTAACTTCATCTTCGTGTTCGAGGGAGAAGGCGAAAACGGTAAGCTGATTCACTGCTTCTTATGCATGTCTGATCAAATAGCAGCGACGACGATACGAGGAAGATGAAGGACTGTGGCACCTATCCTGATTAATGCGCGATATCTGCAGGAAGCGGAGGATTCAAAGAAGCCATTTTAGAGAACAGTGACTGGTTTGAAGCTGTGAGCCTAGTTTTTATAAGCAATAACTACTGGCTTGGCGAGGACACCCCATGCCTCACCTATGGATTGCGCGGTCAAATCCTATGCTCACTTGAGGTTTGTCTCTAAGAAAGTGCCTAACCTTTCCTTCATCTTCTGCATGTAGTCCTCCTTACCGACCTTTACCAACTCCTGCCTACAGCTAGCCCTTTATCCTATTTCTAGCCTGCTTATGGAGACAAATATAGAAGAAAAATGGGCAAACAGCCTACGACAACCCACCACTGTATGTCCGTTGACTTTTTTCTTCCAGGTGAGCGGCGCAAAGCGCGACTTGCACACTGGAGTCGATGGCGGATCTATAAGAGAGCCCCTTGTAGACCTCATTGCGCTGCTGTCCTCGGTGATTGACAGCAAGACAGGTAATGGAATATGCATGTGATTGAAGAGATTTGCAGGGAGAGAATAATAAAGCTGGGAAGTGAGCTCTAATCATAGCGTACACCTGGAGATTCCAACCCATTGTAACCGCTCCTACGCCACTGTCTTCCACCATCAGGATTGTGCACCGCGCCCGGCTTCTATGACAATGTAAGGCCTGTAGGGCCTGCGGAAGAGGCGCTATACGACGCAATTGACTGGGATTTCGAGGGCTACAAAGCTGTGAACGGCATCCCGAAACTCCGTTGGGAGGATCCCCTTCCGTCTGGGGCGTCTACACCCGGAGGTTTCCGCATGGGTAGTTTTCTTGGTAGCTCTTCAAGTAGCTCTTCCGTTGTTAATGCTGTAAGCGAGCCCACAGGTAAAGAGAGCAAGCTCACTTATTTCATTGAAGCTCAAGTTAGACGGAAGAGGGGTGAAAGAGCAGCATTGGCCTAAGCGGAACGACACAACTTAAGGAGAACACCTTCTCACTAGGGGATAAAGTCGCCTCAGTGAACAGGTCTACTTAGCCAGAAAGCTGATAATCTCTTTAATACAGCCCGGAGACCGTCTTTAAGTGCCAAAGCAGATTCGTCAGCGTCGTCCCGAGCTGACTCTCGAAGGAATAAAGCCAAGAAACAGGTATGTTAAAGAGAGACACTCCGAGGCTTTGCACTTGATACAATACAAGAGAGTGGGACAAAGGGTAGAAGAATATATATAGATCGGGGAGAAAGTGTAAGCTGCCTTCATTGCCTCGTCCCTCTCATAACGAGAGTTTACTGTAGGTTCTTATGAGTCGCTGGAGGAGCCCCTCAGTTTCAGTGACATGTTTCAAATCTTCCTTGGATGATCACTCGGTCATTCCTCGAGGAGCTATGGTACGTCCTTTGCCTCTTCTCTGGCAAGTTGTTTGCAGCTGCTCTACAACTTGGCAAAGCCTCTGCCCCAACAGATCCCTCCATTTATCCTTATTTGCAACTGCGTAGCTAGATTCTATTTGACGACTTGTTGAACCCTTACTTTCATATCTGCCCTCAATATGCTTGTGCGCTCTTTCGTTCTTCTTCTCTTCTCTCCGATTTCCCATTGCTGCTGTCGCAAGCTGCCCTTGAGTAACTCCGGACCACTCTTGTTGACTGCTAACTGCCGCTCGGCATAGGCAATGGTGACAATTCGGACAGTGCCTGACCAGGAGTCTGAGAAAGTTGCGGAGCGCTTTATTGCACACTGCCAAGAGCAATTCCAGGCGCTTGACACCTGGAACCACCTCTCTATATCTGTCAAGCGGAGCATTGGATGGTGGCTGGCAGATACAAATAATGTAAGATGATGTCATGACATAATAAAAGGGTGCCGGACGGTCACCTGGACGGCAGGAGCAAGGACCTGTAAAGAAGCTGGAGCGGATGTGTCTGGCAGAGAGCAGAGTCTACTGTCATTGCCTAGCCAGATAAGGCCATCCGCCAGAAGATAGTTTGCTCTGTGACGGTGGGGCTTACAGGAATTGAGGGAGAGGACGAAAGGGCGAGTTTATACAACGCTCCGACTGTTTCTTAGCCCTCTCTATTGAGCACTACTTGCAGCTAATCTCCCTGTCAGATGTACTACAGGGCTGCTGAGCGCGCAATACATAAGCACTGGGGTGTAAAACCGAATTATGTCCGCGAAGGTGGTACGATTCAGGCGACCTCATTCCTGGCTGATCATTTCAAGGCGCCAGCATTGCACTTTCCCATGGGGCAGTCCACGGATAGCGCCCATCTGCAGGTGCGTTCGAAGATTCCTTGTGCCTCTTCTATTTCATGCATCCCAGGAAAAAGAGAAGTGCTCGTATCACTCTTGAATGTCCCAACCCTAATGCTGACCAGACCTTGCTCGACAGAACGAGCGGATGCGCTTGAAGAATCTGTTTTTAGGCAAAGTTGTGATGCGGGACTTCTTTTTAGAGGTCGGAAAGCAGTCCGCCGATGGAGGTTGAGCTTGGGCTGGGAACTCACTAGATAGAGCTTAGTATTTATTGCCCATACGCCATAAGCCGAGGCGGAAAGGAACACAAGGATGGGGGGCCAAATTTGGAGATTGCTATTCTTAAAGCTGCTCGGAGGAGGAGCTATCTAAAGTACAAGACGTGACGTGCGCTTTCCCAGTCATTATGGCATGATTCTTCAACCAGCTAATGCAGCGTTCTTCGTTCGTCCAGACACTTCTTTGTGAGGCTAAACGAGTGTAGAAAGGGTTGGATTAAAGCTAAAGGAAACAGAGTATCCGGAGGATGGCTTTCATAGTAGTGAGGGTTAGAAAAGAGTCGCATAAAATAAAGTTGATGATGTGAAGTTATGAGGGGAAGGAAGCGTTTAGTGACACTTCTCGCTTCTTCCCCTAACATCCATCACCCTTCCAAAGGGGCAGAACTTTCCACCCTTTAGCTTCTCTTTTGTCCTGCTGACGACACATTGGCTTGCAATTGGCGTCTTTATTAGAGATGAGGGTTAATCCGTGGAACCTGGCAGAAAAAAGGCATTTCTAACTACGGCCAAGGCTCTTGCAGCCAACAATAGTTCTATAGACCCTCAGCATGCCAACAGGCCAACACCGGCAGCACGATCAGGCTAGCCTGCCTCTTATGACGAGCCAGGGCCCAGGACAACGCAGACGGCACCCCAGGCCCCACCACCCGGTGTCGACAACTTATAACGTTTCCTCGTGGTTTGCCCTTCTCCCCCCCTAGCATTATGCCTCTCTCGTGCTTCCATCTTCACGTTCTCTGCATAGTTCTACTGATGGCGCCGCTTGGAGCGGCGGAGTCTCTACAGTCATACATGTCTTCCAACGCCGCCATGTAGCACTCCAAGTAATATTTTCGACAAATGTTATTAAGAGACCTCGGGAGTCAGGGGCACCTTCGGGATTCTTCCCAAATTCCTCGAGGTATTCAACTCCAGCCCACATTAAGGTTCGGTAGTTTGTCAGATACGGTGTCTAGTCTACGTGAGTTGCAATTTACTTTCGGTAATTCAGAAGTTATTGGATCAGAATAAATGTTCGTAGTGATTCTGATGGTTGCTGTTGGCACAAGGAAGGAAGAGGAGAGGGAGGAGGAGGAGGGAGAGACGGACACATCACTCCCATCCTTCAACCAGGCAGTAGTAATAACTTTACTTTTTCCTCTTGCCTCACCTTTTAGCCTAGTAATACGCTAACATAGATTTCCCAAGTGGGTCTGGGGAGTGGCCTCCTTACCTATGCGCATCGGGGGTCACCTTCATCTGCTGGAACATTAACTTGCAGTGTACAAGCTGATCACAACTTGCCACGGACCCTAGGGACGCAGGGCTACCCCCCTTCACCGAAAGAACTACTGTACAAACAAGCTCTTTTATCAGGTCAAGTCTTCATGTTAGGACCGCGAGACAGAGGCCAACAGAAAGCTGAGAATGAATCAGAAAGTTATTATCCAAACCATGGGGTATTAGCGAGACAGAGTCAGCTATAGATACGCCAACACTTACTTCTCGCTCTACTTCAAGAAAGAGCCAAGAGAGATAAGGGCTGAAGGTGATAAAAGGAGCCGGACAGAGAGACAGAGAGGAGAGAGACAATACTGGGACTTCGAGAGTTTCCCATTAGGTGCAGACACTGTCTCTCAGTCTGATGACGCTTTGTTTGGGGAAGGGGGAGAGAGAGAGAGAGAGAGAGGGAGAGAAAGAGAGAGAGAGCGAGAGAGAGAGAGAGAGAGAGAGT
>FLMG01000368.1:68175-80986 GCA_900088475.1 Hyphochytrium catenoides | reverse complement strand
AGAGAGAGAGTGAGAGAGAGAGAGAGATGATGGGTAGCGCTAGTAGGGGCGGCGTTGGAAGTTGGCTGTCTCTGTCCTACCGATCTTTCTCCTTCACCGAAGGTCTGAAAAGGCAAGAGGGACGGAGGGACAATCGTCATCTCTCAATCTTCTGTTCCGATATTCTTTTCAAGCTTTCTCACTCTTCTTTTCTCTCTTTTCTTCTCGTCGTCCAAATAGAAGCAGCGATCTCTGTCATTGCTGCTCTTTCCCTACGCACGCTCTAAGGAATCTCCGCCTTACGCTCTCGACTTCGAAGTCTGCTTCAGTGAACGCGGCAAAAGCCAGGTACCAAAGGGTCAGAGCTTACCAAGGCGCAGGGCTTGGCAGGACTCAGATCTTCAGCTTCCTTTCAAATGCGTCTGAAGTTTCGTTGTTGCATCCTTCTCGCGTAGTCTCTCTCCTGCTCAACGGTCCTTCATCTCTATTCCCCTGCGGCTACCGAGCGGAGCGCTTCGCTTCGCCCTGTGTGGGAAGGATGCGGATGGACAAACGGTCAAAGAAGGAGGCTGCACTATTCCCAGCCTCTCTGGAGAGCTTCACTCCTCCTCGCTCTGCAGATGTGCAGTACAACTTGGAAAGGAGCCCCTCTGAAAGAGTGTCAGCCAAGACCAACTCCACCTTCACCTTGACAACCACGAGCAACTATCTTAGTAACATTCCTAGCTCAGAGTCCATAACGCGGCGCAAATTCTTAAGAGTCTTCCTATGGATCTTAGTCCTTCAGTTTACAGAGCGCATCGCCTTCTTTCTAGCGGTAGGCACGATGTTTCCATTCCTGTTTGTCAGTAGGAAGACGGACGTAGAGACTGCAAGTGCTTTTCAGACGCTGTTCGTGGTTCTATCTTGCTGTCTCTCCTTCCTTGGCGGACATCTAGGCGACACTCTCTTGGGCCGTTATAGAGCCATCCAGTTCTCCTCCAGCATCGTTCTCGTGGGGCTCTTGCTGATGATAGTTGCCACCATCTCCTCTCTACACAGTGCCGTTCTCTTCCTAATCGCAGCTCTTCTCTTCTTGAGCACTGGTGCCGCCGGTATGTCTTCTAACATCGGTGTCTTTGGCGCTGATCAGTACGACTTCACGGATCCAGCTCAAGCAAAGGCCCAGCAAATGTTTTTCTCCTATCTTCTCTTCGCCATAAGTGGCGCCAATGCGGTCTCCTCTGGCTATTTGACTGACCTGGCCGTCTATGGCAATCCGCCTGAGATCCCTACGGAGAGTGGTTACTTCGTCGCATTCTTCCTCTGCACTTCCTCTATGGCGGTTGGTGTGATGCTCTTTCTCTTTGCGAGGCGCCAGTACTTTTCCACTGAGGGAGAAGGGAGGTTCTTACCTGGTAAGCGATCTCCTGATGAGCTACTTGTGCTGATGATCCTTGTTTCCCTTGAGGTCTAACATGTTTCTTGCTGTCCTGTCCTGCTCCTTCCTTCTGCTCTTCTATTCCACTCTCTTTCTCTCACCACTTTTCTCCCTGCCTGTTGCCTCTCTCTGTCACAGCTCTACTGGAGTATATCGTGCACAGTGCGCGGTGTACCCTTCAGGGCAAGCTGATGCTCTCGGTGGCCCTTTTACATCTCATCTTCGTCGGCCTGGTCATCTCACAAGCTTTCCACGCATCTTCTGCTCTTAGCCTTTCTTGCTTCCTCGCTGGATTCAGTGCCTTCATCCTATCTGTGACTGCGCTAAGGAACTCTGACTTCTGCCGCCCAATCAGTGACCGGCCAGGGTTGAAGCAGCAGGATGCGAAAGACACACTGAGACTCATACCTATACTTTTATCCGTAGGAGTGGCGGTGGGAGTTCAAAAGAAAGCTTTCTCCTTCACCATCCGCCAGACCTGTCAGTCCAACATCTTCTTTAGCGAGAAGAGTCCCAGTCCGTACGTCCTTTCTATCGGGGACTCGTTGGGAGTGCTTCTCTTTGTCCCACTGTTAGAGCACTGCATATTCCCCCTATGTGAGAGAGCGCAGAAGCGCGCGGTCAGTCGAACCCAGAAGATTGTTGCGGGGTTCGTAGTCGCAGTGCTGGCTTGTGAAGTAGCAGCGATCCTTGAGATGCGACGCCGAGCCTCACCAGTACTGGGGTCCTCCCTGACAAACCAACACTGTGCAGCCGGGGTGGGCATCAATGACTTCAGTGGCTTCATCATGTATCTCCCGATGATGCTTCTGGGTCTCTCTCAGAGCTTGATGCTCCCTCCGGTCCTTTTCTTCGCCTATGACCAGTGCCCAAAGACGGCCCGCGGGTTCACACAAGCCGTAGTTCTATACAGCTTGGTCCTTTCTATGGCGTTCTGGAACGGTCTCGACCTACTCGCAGAAGGCTTTGTCCCTCGTGGAGACCTCAACAAAGGAAACTTGGAGTTTGTCTACCAGTTTGTGGTGCTGATCTTGGGCATCTGCTCTCTTCTCTTCCTTAGAAACTCCCTAGAGTTTCAGAACAAGAACTTCGTAGTGGCGCGGTTTAGTGTGGATAGCCCAGAGAGGGAGAGCACAGCCTCGGCGCCAGGAGAAGTGGAGGTGTCTATCGTTTCTGGGGCAGCCTTCAGTGAGTCTCGCGGCAGTGTGCTGTACAAGCTCTAGTCCGACAATGGCGATTTAATGGCAAGTGGCGGGTAGTCATGGTGGAGCGCACTATTAGGATCTTAGCCAGTCATAGATCATGGCGATCAAGGGAGAAGAGATATTTTCTCTCTTGCCATTCTCTTGCTTGTGGTCTCGTCTTCTACCCTATTTATTTTTATAAATATCATGAATACTCTGCTGAGGGAGACTCGTGAGAAGATGCATTTTCAAGATGCCTCGGCCTCAGTCACCCGTGCAGTGTTACCGTTTTACCTTCGTTCTATAGTTGGCCACGCTTGTCTCTCTCACTGCCCACGCTCTCCTGGGGTTTGAGGTGCAAACCTTTATAAGAGCTTGATCCGGCTGTCACGCGTCTTGGCGAGAAGACTTGTAAGCACTGAGCGACTTCCCCCATGACTCACACAGAGTTAGAGCGAGTGCTGCTCTGGATTTATAGAGCAAGGAAAGGGCGAGGCCGAAGACCGATTATTCACACGAGAGAGGACTGTCAGTTCGCCCTCTAACTTTAGGCGTGCAGCAGTGGAAGGTCCTCTATGCAAGGGCCACAGCAGGACGTGCTTCTGTAGCTCTCAACGATCTTTCTCTCAGCAGAGCCCTTCTCTCTTGAACGACGGCAAGAAGGAACCGGATGAGGTTCTCCTGCAGCAGCCGCACAAAGCTCTTACAGCATAGCTGTCGAAACGGGCAAGGTACGGTCGCTCCTTTCACATGAGAGAGAGACGAAGAGGAAGAAGGTCGCTTCAGATTTCTCCGCAATAGACGCAGTCCATCCCAGATCTTTGCTTTCTCTTTCCCCGCTTGTGATAGCGAAGTTCCTTCGTCGTCCAGCTCCCGACAGAGGCGCTGATACGACCTGTTAATCAGCAGCTTAGCTTTTGAGGTGTCCATGAGAGTTTCGAAGGCAGAGAGACCTTAAAGAGGACTGAAAAGAACAAAGTCCATAAGAGAAAAGAAGAGTAAAAGAGAGGTGCCTTAGACCGCTAGGCACCAACAGCTGCCCAGGGCAAGGCATTAGCCCCTTAAAGAGGCGTCAAGGAAGCTGGTCGATGATGGTGCGGGAGGAAGGCTAAGAAGACGGGTAATCTCACCTGAAGATTGGGCTCACTTGCTCTCGCAATACTGAGCAAGGCATACTCTCGGCTTTTGTGCTCCTTCTTGCTGTGTCACCAGTTGCAGAGGTAGGGAAGTAAGTGTCTCCGCTCATAGACAGCTCGTCACAAAGTAGGAGGATGGACCCCAGGAGAAACTCTTGCTGCTGAGGATACCGACGTTCCTCCTCACTCCTATCGCCTTGTTCCTTCCCTCTCTTGCTGTACTGCCCGTTCTAGTCAATGGAGAGAGAGAGAGAGAGAGTATAAAAGAGAGAGAGTGAGAGAGAGAGAGAGAGAGAGAGAGAGAGAAAGAAGAGAGATGGCTAAGGGCCTTCTTCGTCTGTAAAAACATGAATAGAGAGATATCCAGCCATGGAGCGAATGCGACGAGGGAAGGGAGCAGGAGGAACCGGGGATAGCAATCCACAACAGCGAGCCCCCAGAACTAATCACTGGAAAAGAACGAAAACTGGGAAGAGACGCAGAGAACGGAGAAGAGAGTGGGATCCAGAGACAGAGCACCATAGCCTTAGGAGAACTCTCTAGCAGAAAAAGAGAAAGAGAAAGACATAGGCGACGAAGGCGGCCGCTTTAGTTCACCTCGAGCTCCTGGAGGTAGGCAAGGAGAAGAGAAGAGATCCCACTATTCGCCACTTCTACGATAACGCTCTGAAAGTGATGGCTCAGCGCTGATAATGATACGAGTCTCCTAGAGTTCCAGGACGCGGAAAGAGAGAAGGAAGACAGAGAGCGAGAGGGAGTGAGAGAGAGGGGGAGAAACACAAGGAAACAGAGAGAGAGACAGAGGAACAGAGACAGAGAGAGCGACAGAGAGCGAGAGAGATGATTGAGACACCGGGGAGACAATCACGTTTAGGATTGAAAACGAGGATCTCAGGAAGAGAGAGAAGAGGAGAAGTCGACGGAGGGTGAGGAAGAATCCCCTAATCAAAGAGTCGAACCTTTTCTCCTCAGCACAGGCGGGGTATGAGCAAGTAGAGGGAGATATGTGAGGCATTGCCCCTGCGCAAGAGAGAGGAAGTAAGAGGTCTTGAGCGAAACGGGCACATTCCTGCGCAATCTTCCTCTCGATGGCCTTGAAGAGGCAAGACAAGGCAATATTAGACATGAACACCGGGGATACATTGGACAAGGAGAGTGGATAAAAATGAGGAGAGAGAGAGAGAGAGAGACAGCTTAAGCGGTCAGAGGAGAGAAAAGGAGATGAGAGGACAGCAGAGGAAGAAGCGGATAAGAGTTAGGACCTGCGAGAGTTGTGAGAGAGAGGCCGATTCGCCATTTCCATCGTTGCCCTCCCCGGTCCCTGCAGCAAGAGTGAGAGCTCGAGAGAAAAGCCAGACAAGTCCCTTTTCCTCTCCTCTTTTCTGCTCGACACCGCTGGCCCTCATCTCTGACCACAGCTGCTGCCTTTGATGCACGCTGCCTTCATCTATTGTCCTCCTAACAAGTATCCCCAGGTCCTCTAGAAGTAAAGAGAGAGAGAGAGAAAATGAAAGGAGATGACAGGGTAAACCAGCGGTGAAACGGCGTGCATGTGCGTTTTCTTAGGAAACACCGCTTGAAGAAAGGCTGTGAGAGATGGAAGAGACGCTAAGACATGGAGAGAAGGAGGGAAAGCTGCCTAGAACGGAAGAAGACAGCAAGCAGTGCGCTTTACATCCGAGAAGGCCTATAAAACGTAAACAAGAGTCAGTCCAGGTTTCACCTGTCAACGTCTTCGGGGACTCCTCTCTCCCGCCTTTGGCCTGCACCCGCTCTCCCACTGCTGGTGCTGCATTGACCGTGGACGAGTGGTGCCCAGCACTTGCTTCTAAACAGGGATTGGAATGGGAGACAGAAAGAAGATTCTTCTCCTCGATTGCCTCGTTACAGGCACTTCCCTGCACGGCGGCTTGGGTCCTTTCTTTGCCTTCTCTTTCCTGTTTCTCAATGATTCTTAGAAGAGAGCCCGAGATGTCCTCTAGGGCTAGATGAGAGAGTTCATGCATCTCTCTTTCTCTCGCTTGGATCAGACCCCGGTCTCTCTCTATCCGTGTTTCGGCTTTCCAGCGAAGGAAGACGAGTCCTCTGATCCTCTCATCGTCCAGACGCTGGGTCATCTTCTGAAAAATGCGACTGAGGACATTCGCCCGTCGTAAGGAGAGTAAAGAGCAAGCTAGCTCTCTTTCTGCCCTTTCCCTGCTGTCTCTCTCTTTTTGTAGACGCTCTTTCTCCTTCTCTAGTTCCTCTTGCAGACACCTTCTCTCCCTATGCATTTCCTCCAGCGCATCGCTAAGCTCTCGCTGCTTCCTATCGCAGCGGTCTCTCTCTTGGCAGAGACCATCTTCTTGCTTCTGTCGCATAAGTCTCTCTCTCTCTTCACTCTCTTCCTTCAACTTCCTGAACTTTTGTCCCTGTTCTTCTCTCTCCCGGTCGAGCTCCTGCTCATGTTCCTTCTGTTGCTGTCTTAACGTGTCATGGTGTTCACCTCTCTCTCTCTCTAGCGTGAGAGTCATCTCTGTCAGTTTACGCTGCAGCAGGAGGGCCTCTTCCTCTTTCATCCTCTGGGTCTCCCTCAGCTGCTGAGAGAGTAGAGTTAGTTCCTGTCTTTGAGTCTCTCTCTCTCCTTCTCCACGGCGATGCTGCAGTTCCAAGGAGAGTATGCGTTCTTCTCTCTCCGCCACTTTCTTCTGCTCTTCTGTCAGCCTACTCTCAGGTACGCACTGCGCCATTGAGGAGGTTAGCTTTGCCACTGTCTCTTCAAAGGCTGAGCACTTTGAAGAGAGAAGGCTGTTCTCTGCCTCAAGCTCTGCTCCTTTCTTTCTCTCTTCTTGCAGCACTCTTTCCTTCTCCTTCACTTCTTTCTCCAGCAGCCTAATGGCCTGTGCCTTGCTGTCAGCATTGAGTGACCGTTCTTTCTCTCTGTCTTGGACGTAAAGGTATTGCCTGTCATTCTCTCTCTCAAGCATCCTCACTTTCTCTCTCTCCACCTCTGTCTCTCTCTCCTTCTCCCGAAATTTCTCGCTCAGTTCGATTCGTTGAGCTTCGTAGGTTAGCTTTGCCTTGATAAGCTCCTCCACTTTGACTCCCAAGGTGTTCCTCTCACTTTTGAGGAGAGAGACCTCCAAAGACTTCTCTGCTGCGTGGTGCTGGTGCTGAAGTCACCAAGGTTGGCGGAGAAGGAGAGAGGGAGAAAGAGAGAGGAAGAGAGAGAAAGAGTGTGAGAAGGAGTGAGACAGCCGATCCCAAGATAGAGAGAAACAGAGAGAACTTGACAGAGGGGCCAGGCCATTGGTGATGCAGTTGGTGAGGTAAGAACGGGATACGCTTACGGACAAGGGAGAGGAGAACCAGAGACACAGATAGTCAAGGACATGGAGAAGGCGAAGGAAAATGCGAGAGAAGAAAGAGAAGCGGAGAGACAGAGGAGTGGAACAGCTGAAGCGAGAGCCAGAGAGGAAGAGAGAAAGAGAGAGAGAGAGAGAGAGAGAAAAGGAGAGAGAAAGAGTGAGAGAGAGAGAAAGAGAGAGAGAGAAAGAGAGAGAGAGAGAGATCCAAGACTCTACCGCTTCCAGCTCCTGCTGCAACCTCTGTGCTTGTATCTGCAAAAGCTGGCAACGTCCCTGCTCCTCTCTTCCTCTCCTGAGCAACAGTTCCTGGAGCTCTTCCACCCGCGCCGTGAGCTTGGCGAGCTGCACAGCGTTTGCAGTGTCTTGAGAAGAGGAAGGACGAGAGAGAGACGGAGATGGCGAGAGAGGAAAGCACAGAGAGCTCCTGGCCCCAACCGATGGAGATCGTGCATGGAAGACAGAGCTTCTCCCGCCTAGAGAGGGAGACTGCAGCCGATTACTGAGAGACGAAGAGGCAGTGGAAACCTTGCGCCGGTTCGAGTCCGGGCTCTTCTCTTGGCCCAGATCAAAAGGCTTAGCTGCCGGACCTGGCAGAGGATGTACCGGGAGAGGCAAACCGGCCACCGACATGGTCCCGTCTTGTCCTCTCTCTCTCTCTCTCTGTTTCTCTTTCTTCTCTTTCTCTCTCTTTCTCTCTCTTTCTCTGCTTGTCTCCCTGTCTGTGTGTCTCTTCGAGGCTCTTCGTTGTTCTTTGAAACCTCTCTCTTCTGCACACGTTATGAGTGTATGAAAGAGATACCGCTAGTCAACAGAGTCAGGAAGAGTAGAGGAGTAAGCAGCCGAGACAAGCGACAGACAGAGCGCTGATCTATAGAGCCAGCGAGCCAGATGTTCAGCGGAAACCTACGATCGAGCGAATGTAAAGCGAAGACGTTAGAGCAAGCAGAGGATCTCTGCGGGACCAAGGGCCGGGACAGTCATGGAGACACCTCTATTAAGCGTTTTTGGTCATGAAAAGAAGTGATTGGAGAGAGAAGAGAAGAGAAGAGCAGAGAGAGAGAGAGAGAGAGCGAGAGAGAGAGAGAGAGAGGAAGAGAGAGGAAGAGAGAGGAAGAGAGAAGAAGAGAGAAAGAGGTGAGAGAAGTGGAAGAGTGAGGAAACACGCAGTATAGAAGAGAGAGCGTAGTGCTAACAGAGAGATCGTGAAGAAGAAGAGAAATAAGGTAGACCTAATGAAGAGAGTCACCGATAGAGAGACAGAGCGATACGTAGGGAAAGAGAGAGAGGAAAAGAGAGAGTGAGAGAGAGAGAGTGACAAAAAGAAGGGAGAGAGAGAGAGAGAGAGAGAAACAGAGAGAGAGAGAGAGAGAGAGAGAGAGAGAGAGAGAGAGAGAGAGAGAGGAGGGAGGAAGATTCTGATGCCAGAAATTTGCCCTTTCAGTTGAAGAAACCGACAAGTCATCCTATTACGTAATAGTAGTCACCACAGTAGTATATTTATCTAGCATACGCCTAGCTTGGAGTGGCTTAGTAATACGCTTCAAGTGGCAGACAAAGGCTTGACTTCCTGATGTGCTTGACCTCCTTCCATGTGTCTCTCTCTGTCCTTTCTTTCTCTCTCTCTCTCCTCTTCTCTCGCTTAAGGGCGCCTCTCTCCTCCATTAGCTTTCTCTCTCCCGCGCAAGCTGATATGCCGGTTGCTCTCCCATGATCACCAGCCTTTGACGCATCTTCTCCATGTCTATCTACCCAGCAGTCATCTTTCCTTATATTCATCTCTGAGGAAGAGAGCCTGAGCATGGAGGCAAGGCACTTGGTCTTGTTTCTTTAGGGATTATGGTACACGGATAGCGGCGAAGGACGAGAAAGATACTTGTCGCTCCCTTACTTCTTCTTCTTCTTTGGCTTCTTCTTACTCTTGCGCTCTTCGTTCCCCGTACTAGTGGCGGCCTTTTCTTCTTCTTCTTCGGCTCCGGTTAGCTCTTCTACATCCTGTCCTTCCTCTTCTTGGCTCGCTGTCTCTTTTCTTCTATCCGAAAAGCGGACCTGTACTCCGCGGTTTTCCTCTGTGTCCCATACAGCCACCATTCCTTTCGACCCTCCCGCAGCCAAGACAAATGGTGAGTCCTCATAAAAAGAAATGCTGAAGATTTCTCCCTGTCCGAAGAGGAGAGTCAGAATGTCTTAATGAGTGCGACATCGTTCCTCTTAAAAAATGGATACAAAGCTCGTCTCAAGGGACCAAGCGAAGGCAAAAAGATAACTTTCTTCTCAGTAAAGTCTTGAAGAAAAGAAGGCCGCAGACTGTTGAGAGCAAGAGAACCAAGGAGGAAACATAAGCAGGATTCCTGGGCGCAAGCTAAAGACTTGAGGAGGATGACTTCAGGTTAAGGACTTGGGAGGAAGATTCTTGGAGAACAGGAGTAAGAGAGAAGGAACTGAGAGGCAGATGAGAGAAAATAACCTACAATCGATAAGCCCTTTGATGCAATACAGATGGGCGAGTTATCCTGCACGTCCCAGATCTTCACTTGCTTATCCACGCCTGCGGTAGCAAGCATTCCACTGACACCGGGGCTAAAAGAGAGGCTGCTGCACGCTCCAGAGTGCGCTGTAAGAGTATATAGAGGGGAGGAAGACATGGTGCGAACATCATAGCCTCGGACTATGCCATCCTCAGTGCTGACCTGATGATTAAGCAGAGGCAGAGGATATGAGCTCACCGGAGTGGTATTGGATGAGAAAGATAGAAGAAAACGGAAGAATCACAGCAAAGAGAGAGAGAGAGAGAGAGAGAGAGAGAGTAACAACAAGTGAAATGAGCTTGAAAGCGAGACGGGGAAAGAATAGGTACTGCTCAGGAAGTAATCCTTTCTAGCGGAGGAAGTAATACGGAGGCGCTTGTGACAATGAGGCCTGGAAGTCAAAGTTACCGCTAATTGGACCGGGTTGACCGGGTTCCAGGCCATGCATTCCACGTCGCGGTTCAGGCTTATGCGAGCTACTTTATCAGGACTCCGTCCGTCGAGAACTGCTATGGATCTATCGAAGGATCCTGATGCTAGAACAGTAGCCTCTGCAGGATTCCAAACTACGCTCTGCACCTTATCCTTGTGGTGGTTGAAGGTGTGGACTGCTGTCTGGGTGGTAACGTCCCATACCTTCACAGTGGAGTCTGCAGAGCCGCTGGCAAGCAGGTTCCTGGTAGTGTGACAGATCACCACATGGGTGAGCATGTCAATGATGGCAGGAACGCATGTGGATTGTCCCTAAACCAAGAAGAAGCAAGGAAAAGAGACAACTGAATGAAGAACAATGCGAATGATGGACCTTACCTAATGTCTCTGTTCCAATCTAGCGTCAGAACCGCGTCGCTGTGGCTGCCTGGCTTTAGCGAGACCTCGAAACGATTCTTCTTCTTCTTTCTCTTCTTCTTTCCTCCTGTCGCCGCCGGAACAGTCGCGACGTCTCTGCAGTGGAAAGCGCAATTATAAGACATGCGCTCTGGTTGCAACCTTTTTGACTAAGAATTGCCCCAAACCTCAGTCTAGCTGTTGACTAAAGTTTTGGGGCTTGCTTACTCCATCAATAACACCTCCTCTTCGTCTATCATGTGCCAAGCTGGCAAGGCTACACCTCTCATCTCCCTCGCTTGTTGACTCCTCACCTCAGCTCTGTGTCTAGTTCCCCTCCCAGTGTAGCAGCGGGCTCAAAGACATCCATGACATCCAGATTCCACAGCTCAATACCTGCTCGCAACGAATAAGAAGAGGAGGCGCAGGGAATAGGGCGACAACGTGAGTGCAGCTATGCCTAACATTAGGAGTCTCGCTCCCTTTAACGGTCGCTTACCTGGCTTAAACGTGCCAACGGCTACATAGCTTCCTGTCACTGCCTCTCCTCGCTGCGTATATGGTGGACAGTCCATCCAGGCAAGAGAGAGGGGAAAGGCTGGCAGGGTAATGTCGTGGTGAACGTACAGAGTGTCGGTCTCCTCTTCAAAGAGATACACCTCTAATAGACTATAGTCTTCCTCAGTCCGAGCCACAAGCAGCAAGGCATCGTTGGGTCGAACCTCATCGTCTTCCTGCAACAGAAGTCAGCTTAAAACGTCTTCAATGAGAATTCCAAGAGCATGAATATGAGAGGAAAAACAGCCAATATGCCCAGAGAATTCCTTGAGAGAGACGCTAGGGGGCGAGACTTGGGAGAGAGAGAGAGCAAGGTGGACGAATAAAGGTGAACTGTGTGACAAGAAGAGGATGAGAAGCGAGAGAGAGAGAAAGAGAGAAATAAGAAGAGAAAAGAGAGAGGGGAAGAGAGAGAGAGAGAGAGAAGGAGGATCAAAAGCGTAATCATTGATGGCTCGTGAGCGAGATAACTCCAAGGAGCAACAGGAGTCAAAGACAAGGGGTAAGCGGTCCTGGCGCTGCGCCACCTGGTCTGACTCATTGTCTGAGTTATAATCTACAGGTCCGTCCTCTGACTCTTCAATCCCATCTGGGGCGGTGGCGTTGACAATGTCTCCGTCCTCGTCATCGTATTCGTCCATCCGCAGCTCAGCAGGAAGCTCATCGTCCTCCTCCTGCATCGCATCATCTGTGTTATTCTCTCCTTCCGAACCTCCTTGGTGCTTTTCCTCTTCTTCATCCTCAGCCTCGAGCTCTTCTTCTTCTGCTGCCATATTCTTGATCATCGCCACTTCCTCTGCGGACGGGACATAGCGATCGGGCTTTCGCTTGGCGGCGCCTTTGGGCACCCAACAGAGCGCAGAGATCATGATTTCCTCCTGCTTTTTCTACTGACTTGCACCTTCTGTCCTTTTACTTGCCTAGAAGCCTTCTCTCTAAAGGTGAACGGGACCGGCGGGAGGCTGTCACGAGTCAGTGCCTGAACTTAAGGGTCCCGATGTCTGTAGCTTGACTAGCCACGCCAGGAGGGAGAGATGCAGAGAAGAGGCTTACTGGGACGAATATGGGACCTCCTTCGAGCTGGAAGGGCGCGGACCGGACACCCACCGGAGACAAGAAAGGGGCGAGAGAACGAGTGAAAGGGGAGAGAGTAGACAGGAGAGAGAAGTGATAGTTCTATGTATAGTGGCACGCACGCAGAGAGAGAAGAGACAGCGAGAGAGAGGGAGAGAGAGGGAGCGAGCGAGAGAGAGAGAGAGAGAGAGCGAGGGAGAGAGAGAGCTAGAGAGAGAGAGAGAGAGAGCGAGAGAGAGAGAGAGAGAGAGAGAGAGAGAAAGGGAGGGAGGGAGGACGGTAGAGACAGGAAGAGGTGTCAGGAGATCAGAACTCATCGCAACCTCCGAGTCATGTCCTCCAGCCAATACCACCAATCATCCATATTCCTAATACAAGAGTAAAAGCGCACAACAAAGGAGACTTAAAGCGACTTTGAAAGGCTGTATCTGTAAGTGTGCGTACATTTCGAGTATAGTATGATCCTTAATAATGTCACCTTTTCCCTCCCTGTTGCGAAGGAGCACGGCTGGATGCGAACCCTCAGAATCAGCGAGCCAAGGAAGGAAACGCCACCGCTTGCGCTCGAGGCCAAGGTGTGAGACGGTCATTGCGTCTCTGAACAGCGTCTTCGGCCTGCGGAATCACCAGCCAGCGCACTCTATCAATAGATCTTGAGGCTGGTCTCAGGGACGGGCCTGCCTCTAGCGGTATAGCGTTACTAAGCAGAGTGTAAGATAGGTAGACAGCGCTGCGCTGTTTCTTTATTTATAGCAGCTAT
>FLMG01000368.1:40108-60931 GCA_900088475.1 Hyphochytrium catenoides | reverse complement strand
TTCTTCTTGAAAATGTAAACTACTGCTCTTCATCGGTCTTGGACAGGCTTAACCCTCTCTTGGAAACTCAAGGGGAGCTTCTTATTGCTGAGAGAGGGACAGTTGACGGTGAACCTAAAGTGGTTCGCCCTCACCGTAACTTCAGAATTTTTCTGACGATGAATCCCGAGAAAGGAGAGATCTCCAGAGCGATGAGAAATCGTTGCGTTGAGATCTATCTCCTTCAGCCCGTAGTGTGTTCCCCGTCAATTGCGAGATCATTGCCCTTGGTATCGCCGGCTTCCCTCAAGGGAGGAGAGCAAGGGGTAGATGTTCCCCTCAACCGGAAAGGCACGAGCAGAGATGTCGGAGTTATTGACTGCATGACGTTATTGCAAAGCGGGGGCGTGATCCAACCAGAAGTGGCCCTATTAATGGTTCTCTACCACCAAAAGGCGGACCAAAGAGCCCAGTCGACCCCTCTCTCTTCGTCTCCCAACCTTCGACATTTGTCACGGTGGGCGTCTCTCACTCGCACTATGCTGCATTACGGTTTCTCTATGTCCGCAGCACTTCTGCAAGCTTTCGGCTTGGTTTACAAAGTGCCGGAGTCGGACAAAGGTCTACTACCGGAGCTGAAGAGAGCTATCTCTAACCTCTTTACTAGCAGACACCACTCGATGTCCCCTGTTACTTCTCCTCTCGTCTGCTCACTAGCTTTACAACCACTGTCATTGGTGGGACAAGACCTCAGCGACACGACTGCGTGGCTTCAACGTTCTTCGCAAGCGGAGTCAAATCTCTTGGTAAACCTGGTCCAGAGAACTATCGCCTCTTCTTCCGCGCAGCCGCATGAGAGCGTCCATCAGGAAGTGAGACAAAAAGAGAGTGAGAAAATGGACCAAGGCTGTGGTTTGGCAATGCTAGATGTCCTAGCGTGCCAGTCGTCCCTGTTTGATGGTTCGTCCCTTTCGTCAACTAATCCTTTTCTTACGCTCTCACTTAATTCTCGCTCGCGCCTTAAGCGAGAGCTCATGCCGGAAGCAGTTTCTCTAATTCTCGCCTACTCTTCATCTTCTGTACTCCGTCATGTCGTTCATAACTTGGCACGTTTGGAGAAGACCCTATTAGTAAGGTGCGAAGGAGACAATTTGAGCGAAGACTCTCAGAAGCGAGCACGTATGGCAAGACAGACCCGTGAGGCGCTGGAGTATTTTGCTGCTAGACACCTCAATTCTGCCACCATGGAAGTCTTCCAACGACTAAGAGATGTGCTTCTTGCCCGACTCCCTCCCTTGCAACTAAGCAAAGAAAGCCAACCAGCTGGCCATAGCATTGGAAGCTTGACTCAGGAGGCTCTTACAGCGGTTGTACAGGCTAGTCCATGGGACGTCCGTTACAACCAGGGACTGTTCTCCCTTCTCGTCGGGCTATCGTATTGTGGAGGGGAAGAAACTGTAGCGACACTCAAGGAACTCGAGTGCTGGCGTTCGCTCATTGACCTGGAAGTTGACAGGGTGCCCCAAGTTTATCGAGAAAAGCTAGCCTACTCCGAGGCAGAGGAGACGCTTTCCGTCTCCTCCAGTGCCTTTGGCACTCTTTCACTCATGCAACGCTCTTATGCCGCCAGCAAGGGGCTTGTCGGCAAGCGTAAGGACCTTATTCCTCGGTTGTCACAATATCAAGAAGTGCAAGCTGCACTGGAGGGTTCGGTACTATACCTCTTCCCTCTTCTTACTGCGATTGATGAATTCTTGGCAGCACAGCTGTCACTCCTCGCAGTTGTCTCTCTCATACAACTATCTATGAGTGAACCACTTGAGCTTTCCAGTGATATACTAGAGGAAAGGGAGAAGCTGGTAGATCTGCGCGACTCGCTATGGGGTGCATTTCACTCTGGAGAAGAATGCGAGGCCATGATAGTAGAACGTCAACAGTGTGAGATGGGTACAGGTGAGCGCTTATGGGAAAAGCAATTGCTGCTTTGGAGACAGATTTCGAGCGCGGTGGAGATTTGCATAAAGAGGACAGAGAACCTGATTGCAAGCCTTGTCCTGTACGATCAGTTATCTAAGAGCCAGGAAGAGGAGAGGAGAAAAGTGTCAGACGAACTGAGACACAGAGCTCATAACCTCGTTAGCATCTTATCGGCTTCTTCAGAACAGCATGGCGAGGGCCGCCACCGTCGTTTGGCTGTGTCCTTCTGGAAGCGCAAGCATCCTGCGATACCCACTAACAGGTCTGTATGTCCGATTTTATCCTCGTCATTAGAGGCTCCCCTTTTAAAAAGTATGGACTTGTACTTTTTGGCGGGTTACGCCGCCTCCTGCCTTCCTCACACGCAGAGCTGTTCGACTACCCGTCTAGCCATTGATGTATAACTCTCATCTAATTTTCTGCTCCTCTTGTCCTGTTGCTTCTGCTAAATGGCTAGGTCAAGTTGGGAAGTGTACGATGAGTTGCTGGCAACATCTTCATCATTCGAGTATAAGTATGGCACCAATAGTGGCCAGAGACTCTCTCTTGCCGAGCTCTTGCGTCAGACCCATCCAACTCTGTACATTGATGGACCGATGAAGGCGGAAATGGCTCAGGTCTCAAATCTCTGTTTCGTTCTCTCCTACCCTTTCCTAGAGGAATGTTACACTTATCGTCTCGTCGTTCTTATCAGGCTGTGGCAACACTTTACTGGTGGATGCATCAAGACAAGGGGAAGCGGAATAACTCGGAATTAAAGGCCCTGCTAACGATCGTCAAGGAAAGGGGAGGCAGATTGAGACAGCAGTTTCTTGAAGACAGGAAGCAGCAGAGTGTTGCTCTTGAGCGCCAAGAGGAGGAGGACGATGGTGATGCTGTCATGGGAGTCAGCGAGAGTGAGCAATTGATAGAGAACAACCTGGTACATCTATCTCATGCAGACAGTGTACTGGCCCGCTGGGCTGACATCCAGACTTGGGCTGTGCATGACCACTGGGCCATCAGGAAAGAAAAAGAGATAGCGTCACTCCTGCAGTTAGTCAGTCTTCTACTGATGACTGAGTACGAGAAGAGAGACATGCCACCTCATCAGGTAGCACTCGGGCGCAGCTTGGAGGCCCTTATGCAAAATATTCAGGAAACTATCGAGCTGCTTCAGCCGGTGCTAGAGCAACGCTCTTTTGCCACACCGGAGCACATGGGAAATCTTTTAACGTTGCGGTGGCTTGTTGCGGACTGGATGACGAGTGCTGAGATTGGACAATGTTCAGGGGCTACGGAGAGAATGACTGAGGAGCAGGCCCGAAGACGCAGAGTTTGGCTCCGTTCTTTCTTCTCGGCCACGCAAATGTTTCTCCTCTCAGTGGAAAAGAGAGTGTGGCGATTACCTGCTTTGGCATCTCTCAGCCATGAGCTGAGTCCTCCTCTCCTTCAATCAGAGACCAACAATATGTATTCCCCTCACTCTTCCCCCGCTCATCTAGATGGCCCAGTCAGATTTAACGAGGGCTTCTCGACGGCATACACCCTCTCTCTTCTAAAGGAGCTCGGCATCCGAGTGTGTTCTTCTGCCCCCACAAGCACTGAAGTTTCCGGACAAGCTTCTCTGCTGATCTCAGGGCTGAGTATTCAAGATTTACTTCCAAGAATGCAGCAACTGAAAATTTTGCAGGAACATTGGGAGATGAGGGTTCCCGATAGTAATGAGAGCGACAGTGCCAAAGACCACACGATTCTGTGCAGGAGAGCCCTGCTTGACAGCTGGGAAGTACTTTCGTTTTTGACTGAGGCAGTGGAAGGAGCTGGCTCAAGCATTTCTTTCATCCATTCAGCAGAGGCAGAGTCCATCTCCTTACCTATTTCTACTCTTAAAGATGCAGTCCAGAAAGTGGCAGAAAGACTTCCAGATGTGGCAAATCTCTTCTTGGTGCCGATGGTCCAAATTCTTGAGAGAGAAGACGGGAAGCAGGAAGGGTTACCGAGGGAGGATGCCCTTAGGTTACTATGCTTGGTAGGACTCTTGAAGTTTACCCTTCTACTTCCTGCATCTCCTTTAGACCCAACTTCAGAGCCAAGAGTGAGAGCAGAGCTCCAGGAGCAACGACTTACCCGACTTTTCACAAAGTGGTTCGCGGCGAAGTGTCACGAAGAAGTGACCAACTGCTATCCGGCCTCTCTGTCCGACAAGGGCTATCCGTCTTCTCCTAATCGTTACATGAGAGTACATGAAGGACCAAAGGCTCCAAGGCTTACCAGTACTGTTATCCACCAGGAAGGAGACGTCTCCCTAAGAGAACTAGAGAGATTGAGAGAAGAGATAGTAGAGAGACCTCAGCAAATACTTCTGCATGGTCTCCGCAGCGCATCCCCATCGTTCCTTCTCCTCTTCCAGCAGCTGCAGAAGCTCAGCAGCAGTCTAATGCAAGCAAAACGAGTATTGGAACTGCTTGATGAGCTGTTGGCCGCATCCCACACCGGAAATGAGAAGACACAAGACACTAGGACCAAAGAAGAGAGAGTTCTGGCTAAGGAGAATGTATGGCAAGCTAGCGTAGACGCTTTCTTGTCTCGCCTCAGCTCTGAGTTCTCGGGCTACCGTGATATCTGGGTTCCTCTCTCCCTGTCCGTCTACGACGTCCGAGAGGCGCTACGCCTCTCCGCGCAACACCTGACTCAACAAAGAGATAAGCAAATGCAAAACGATCAGTATCAAGTACTAAGCTCCTTGTTGGGCTTTACTCTCCCGACATTCTCTGATTTTCTCTCAGATTCTCACCCTCTGGCCCCGACCAAGGTGCTCTATAGCCCGTCAACTGCCCAGATGCTGGTAGGGGATTTTCCTAACGGAAAAGTTAGATCAGTTGGGCATCTGAAGGATATCTCGAAGGGAGAGAGTACCAGACTGAAGCTGACCCTCATCCTCGTCGCCCTACAACGATTGGTGAGACACTGCACAACCTCTAAAATGGATGCTAGGAGTAAGGAGATGGCTGATGAACTCTTCACTTTGCTGTGCTCTCTTTGGGCCGAGCAGCAAGAGGAGGAAAGACAGAAAAAGGAGAAGGAAAGGGAACTGATAAAATATAGGGTAAAGGAAGAACCAGTCGAGGACGAACTGACGAGAGAGGAGAGGGAATTCCGAGAGAGGTTTCCTGACTTCCAGAACGTTGACTTCGCGGATATTCTCGGTCAGAACCCTGGGGAGAGCAACTCCGACAATCAAAAAGGTGGGAGGCAGTTCAGCGTTAGTATCCTCCTCTTGTATCCTCCTCTCTGGCTACTGTCCATTCTCACTTCCCTAGGTGTATAGGCCCATGCTTACTTCTGCCACTTCTCCCTGTGACACAGATCAATCAGATACAATAACCTTTACGCAGGAGGATATCCAAGTCATCTATGCACAATACCAGCGACTCTTCTTGCGCGCTAAAGTTGATTCAGATGCGAAATGCAAAGGAGCAGAACGAGAAGAGAGACAAACACTGGTTGACGTTCTGGACGGAATAGCAATGGCCTCTCAGCTTGCCGAGGTGGCCAGCACTATGCCTCAGTCCATTGACTGGGTGGCTAGCGGCTCCTTTGTCGTCCTTCTCTCCGCAATCTCATCGCCGTTTGAAGCCTTGGTTGAGGGTAAAGCTGCCCTTGCACTTCCTCTCCCTGTTTCTCATGAGAAAGGTGATGACACTCCTGAGGGCAGTGGAGAGAGATTTATGACTGACAGAGAAGCAAGTGCCCTGGATTTCAACTCTTCTCCTTGTCCATCAGAAGTCCAACTTCTATCTCTTCCCCTCAAGAACTATCTAAGGGCAGTCGGCGATCTTCTGCGACAATGGCCCGGACACGCGGTGTTGCATCAGCTTGCCAAGATTGCCGACAGGATAAGAAGATTTCCAATCACGTCTCCACTTGGAAAGGTAATGCCTAGCCTATGTGCGGGTTCAGGAGCCTCTGTCTTCTGAACCCAAAGACAAGCACTAGTTCTATTTCCTTCGGCTCCTCTCTAACTAGAATTAGACTTCTTTATCACGATCTCGTTGCCTATTCCTAACGCCAGCTTCGTAGGTGTTATCTGGCTTGGAGCTCCTATTAAGGAAGTCTCAGGAGTGGGAGGAGGTAGCTGCATCGTCTTTTTCCCTTTCCACCGTACTATCTCCTCTTTCTGCCCTCGTCTCGCGGTGGCGAAGGCTGGAGCTTCGCTCCTGGCCTCAGCTTCTGCAGGTTTGCGATCAGCGTGCCGTCAAGTCAAGCCAACGTCTTTGGTTTGACCTCTTTCGGCTCCTCAACGAACGCTATTCTCCTAAGAATTACCACGAGATTTTGGCGGGCGGAAGTGACTCTCAGTCCTCTCGTTCAGACTGCACAGGAAGAGACCATTGGAACTCTCTCCGTACTTGGCTTAATCTACATTCCTCAGCACTATGGAGTTTGGATAGACCCCGCAAGCGACCACATGTAGGAGATCCAGAGGGGAACGAGGCAGAGGAAGTGGAAGAGGGAGATGAAGAGTACCTCTTAGGGCTTGCAGAAGCCTTAGACCAGTTCCTACGATCGTCCACCGTGGGACAATTCCTAAGCCGTCTGGAAATGCTACAGAGTTTCTGGGGACAGTTCCAGTTTGAGGTAAGTCTACTCTTGAAGAACCTTGTCGCTAAGTCCGGTCGACGATGTGTTGATGTCTCTTAACAATTTTGCGCTGTGCATCCCTCTGTCCTATGGCACTCAATCTCACCCTTCCCTACCACTCTCTATCTGCCCCGTAGATGTCCCAAATGACATGCAACCCCAGCTCACCGGACCTTAAGAGGCTAACAGAAGGGCGAGAGCGTATCGCCTTCTTCATTTTCCATCTCTCTCGATTCTACGAGCAGTTCCTCTCCGCTCTGAAGGAGTCAGTCGGTCTATCCCGAGGACCCATTGAGAGGAAACTAAAAGAGCATGCCAAAATCAGCAAGTGGGATGAGCAGTCTTACTACTCACTAGCAGGTACGCTTGCTCGACTCTGTCTTTATCACTCTGCTCTAGTTTTCGTTTCTGCTACTTCGTTGTCCCACTCTATCCGAGGGCGACCCTTTGACTGTAACGGTTCTTCAAGCTAGAGCCCTCTCTCGCAATCGGTAGATCCTAGACTTCGCTAAGTTAGATCTATCTGTCTCTCACAAGGTTCATCCCCGAATCTCAGACAAGCTTCGTTACTAACTGCTCGTGCCTACAGAATCCGCCGAGAAATCCCACCGACGACTGCACAAGCTAGTGCGTGAATATGAAGAAGAAGTGTTGAGCAAGCCTATGGAAGGCGTTTTCTCCCCTTTTATTGAGGGTGGGCTTGCGGTAGATGCCTTCACAGCTCTAGATAGTGACTTGAAGCTCTTTCAATCTCTGGGGGACCAGGTGGAGCTTGGAAAGCAAGAGAATCCTGAAGAAGAGCAGGAGACAGATCATAAGGCGATGGAGAAAACACGAAAAAAGAGGAAAAAAAGTAACAAACGGGTCGCTCAGAACGGACAAAAGAAAACACCTGGACCATTGTGCCTCACCAACCGCTTGACCATTGACGAGCTGCGGTGCCTTGAGAGGATGAAGGAGCTTGACAGCTGTTGGTATGTCTCTTTAAGCTCCGATGCCTACTGTATTCTAACTTCTTCCCTATTTCTTAGGACCACCGCTCCTATTACGTTGGCACATCAAAGCCTGGGGAAGACCCACAGCTATGCGTCGAGAATGCGTGAGCTTTTGTCATCCTTCCTCTCTGACGAGAGAGTGAGTGAAAAACGAAGAGCCTTGGGAGAGATCTGTGAGGAGTACTCCTCCTCCATCCTGTCCCGAATGCATAATCTGAGGGCTAAAGATGCCCCTAAGGCACAGAAGAAGAGGGCGCTGGTGGACTTTCTTAAGGCATTTCAGGAGGAAGGTCTCTCATTCCGTTCTGCATCTGTCCCCTTAGAGCAGAAAGACCCCAAGAAAGTCTTCTCTCTGCCGGCTCTTGCCACGGTTGAAGAGAAACTTCGTGCTGGACTGATCTCTGCTTGCACCGCGCTTACAGACACTAGTGACGCCGGAAAGAGTGGAGAAGAGCGCTCTCAACGGGACTATTCAGGAGAATACTGGCTCTGGAAAAGGGCAGACGACTACTTCTACCGTTCTTTTGCCCAAATCCAAGCTTTGAGAACGGACTCTTCTTCTTCTTTTAGTGGAGACCTGTCTTCTGTAGAGGTAGAGAAGATGGTGGGCTTCTCTGAACATTTATTTTATCTTGTGATCCAGCAGAGGCAGCTGGTTCTGTATGTTGTGAAGGCAGTAGATGAGTTGGATCAACTCTCTCACCTCTTACAATCTCTTGAGGAGAGACCCCACGACGGCGAGGAAGCTGTGGCGGACCGCCATAGAGGAAGTGGCCCATACTTCTCTTCTGCCCGAGCAAAGGATTGGCTCACTTATCAGCTGCAAACGATGCAAACGCTCTACTACTCTCTCTCGCGTCTTCTACTCCTCCTGCAAAGCCAGAAGAACCCGAGCCAAGCCATCCGAAACACTCTACTTGCTATTCGAAGTAGAATCCAAGCCCGTTTGGAAATTACGAGGGACCTTGAGACCCGTACAAGCAAGCGTCCCGAAGTGTTCGGCAGGCAGGACTTCAATGTTCTGGAGGACAACTTAAAGGTACTTAGGGCAACGCAGAAGCAGATGGCATCTTTGGGCGATCGAGAGGACGAACAACAAAGAAAAAATGGTACGCAAGCGGCCGTCATAGAGCGCTCTCTCGCTTCTGTAGCCCAATTCTTAGATAGAGTCTGTGAGTCCACTGAGGTTAAGAAAATGAGCTGTCTTCTAACGGCTGAGGAGATGGAGCACGAACATCAACAACGCCAGGCTACCCTGCCAAGATCAACTGCCATGTACGGGGAGTACGTTGAGGAGCTACTGCTGGTTGCTCAAAAGCTGTATAAGTGGAAGCGCACAAGCGAGTCGAGAGGGGATAATGAAGCCGAAGAACCTGAACATGCTGGAATTCTTAACCTGCATTCTGACCTTTGCCGCTTCCTTTATCGGCTCGATCTTGGAAATCTAGTTCGGAAAACTGAAGCCGCTATGCAGGAGGCCTTTCAATACTCGCCACCTACTACGTCTTCCGCTGGACGAAACGATGACCAGAGCGTGCTCTATCTTCGTTCGATTGCCTCTTCATCGTACTTCCTGTCTCTACTCTCTTCAGCGCTCAAGGGACTGCTCTTAGACCTGCTCTCCGGCCATAAGGCAGTAGCAAAGCTGACTCTTATAGCCATCAGAGTTTCCAGGAACCTCACCAGGCACGGCTTTTGTCAAAGTCCGGAGGGCGAAGAAGAGGACGGAGAAGGGCAACAAGGGAGCAAATTTACCGATGACGTGGAAGGAACAGGTACTACATGGCGGGCCGATGAGATATGCTTTCACTATATTGAATTCTCTCTCGACTCTTTCTGTCTCTGTCTCTCTTTCTCTCTCTTGCTCACTTAACATCTCTCTCTTCTGCCTCGTTTTCTCTCTCAGTATCTCTCTCTGTCTGTCTCTCTCTCTCGTTGTTGATCAATCTATCCTTTTTGTTTCTCTCTTTCTCCCATGTTAACATGAGTTTCGGGTCACCCTCGTTCTTCCTTTCCGGCATCACCGTCCTAAATCGTGCTGCGTACTGGTGTGCCAGGAATGGGCGAAGGGGAGGGCAAAAAGGATGTCAGTGACCAGATTGAGGATGAAGAACAGCTACTGGGACTCAAGGGGGAGGAGAAACAGGAGAACCAGGAACCTTCCAACGAGGACAAAAAGAAAGGACTAGAGATGGAAAATGACTTTGAAGGAACTCTGGAAGATGTTGAGGAGGATGAGCAGGATGAAGAGAAGGATGGAGATGATGAGGAGAAGGAGGAGCTTGACCGAGAGATGGGAGAGCTGGATGACGAAGAGGAAGAGGTCAGTCAAATCCTCCTTCTAGCCTGCGGGTGGTCAGGGTGATTGTGCTCCTCAAAACTGGATGGCAACTAGATCTCCTCTCAGCTCCACCGCTAACTTTCATCATCCACTTCATTCCTTTGCGCTTTCTGTATGTTTCGTGTTGGACCTCAGTGAATGTCTTCTGTCTAACTCTGGTATACAAATAGGTGGTAGACGAACGCCTGTGGGGCGATGAGTCCGACGATGAAGATGATATAGCGGAGCAGGAAAAATATGAGAAAGACGCGCCTATTTCTGCACCTCCCGAACCAGATGAAGTCCGAGGCAAGGAAGATCAAGAGGATTCTAAAGACAACGAGAAAGACAAGCCTGAAGGGGAAAGTCCACCTGAAGAAAGCGCTGATAAGCAGGCCAACCTAGAAGAAAATTTGGAGGAAGAAGAGGAGAAAGTGAACGAGGACCAGGAAGGTGCGTACGAAGAGAACCATCATAATCCACTGGGACCTGAAGACGATCAGGAGGAGCACGTTGAGGATCTTCCAGAGGACATGAACCTTGACGAAGAAGGCCAGGAACAGGAAGAAAATGGAAACGATGATGAAAATGGAGAAGATGAAGGCGAAAAAGAGCAGGAGGAGGTGGAGAACCCTACCGCCGCAGAGGAAGAGGATCCTGGACTCGAAGAGGAGGATAGGTTGGAAGAGATGGACTTGGAAAATCGCGGGACTGGAGAGGTTCCTGAAGAGAAACAACAAGAGGAAGAAGAAGGAAAAAGGACAGACGAAGAGGAGCAGCCTCCACAACAGAAGGAAGAGAAGACGCAACCTGAGAGACAGCGAAGTAATGATCAAGCCTTCGGGGTAGAAGACCAGGCAAATGGAGACGAGGGGATTCAGCAATCAGAAGAGATAGAGATGCCACGTGACACGGAGGAGGACCAGAGAGATGATCAGGAAGACATAGAGGATGAAAAGAGAGAAAAGAAGGCGGAGGATGACGGTGATAAGGATCCACGTGCGTCACGAAGAGCAGGGGAAAGCGGCGAAGAAGAGATGGACACTGAAAAGATTGATATGAACCCCTACAAGGACCCCGAGAGTGCTATCAAGGAGTGGAGGAGGAGACTGAAGATAATCCGGGAGGAGCTAGGACAAGCAAACCAAGAAGACCAAGAGTCTGCCGACGATGCAGAGAAGGGAGAGGGAGAGGAAGACCAATCGGTAGAACTCACTGAAAGAATGGATGAAGATACCAAGACAACCCTGGCACCAACCAAGGACATGACTGACTCTGTAGAGCACCAAGATCGGGAGGAGGAGGAGGAAGAGGATGACAAGGCCGAGGAAGCTCAAAAGAAGTATGAGCCAAAGATGGATAAGGAGAAGCCCGAAATAAAGGATGAAATGGAGGACAAGATGAACTCTCGGACGAAGAAGGAGCGGGAAGCAACAGACTCGAGAGAGGAAGAAAAGAAGGATGCTGAGCCCCAGATTGCAGAAGAAAACATCCCTGAACCGTCAGGTCTAGAGGAGGAGGACATGCAGGACGGAAGAGATAAACTGACTATCGTTACAAACAGTGGAGTTACAGCGCCATCGACGGTAAGCATGCTTCCTCACTTGGCGCTCATCTTTCCTCTTCTCTGTCTATCTAGTGATGAGATAACTCCGTTCGCTTTATGTTCCTGTTGCGCCATTACCATGACGGGCTCTTAACCTCCTCCTACTGCAGGATACGCAAGCAGAGCGTACGGTTGGGGAAAGGAAGAACGTAGATCAGCTGAGGGAAGAGCTGGACAAACTCATGTTCTCTTCAAAACCCTCTTACACCTCTGACGAGAGTGCCGCCCTGTGGTCAATGTATTGTGCTGTCACTGGACATCTCTCTCAAAGACTCTGCGAACAAGTGAGTGGCTTGGGCGGCTTCTGTTGTGGGTTCTCTTTTCCCTTTACTCCATTACCCACTCTTCGCTCGGTTACTTACTAGCGGCTCATCTCGCTTGGTCTTTGTTGCGAGCTTTCTGTCCTGATCTGTCCGTGTCGATGCTAACTGTCCATTCACTCATTCCTTTCTGCGTCCTCTTCTCTCCATTTCACCCAATTCTGCACAGCTGCGGCTGATCCTGGAACCGCTTCTGGCAACCAAGCTCCAAGGGGACTATCGTACCGGCAAGCGTCTCAACATGCGGCGCGTAATCCCCTACATTGCTTCCCAATATAGGAAAGACAAGATTTGGATGAGAAGAACTAAGCCGTCGAAGAGAACATACCAGGTACCACCTCAAAAAGATGGACCTTGGGTCTTTAGTGCACTCCCTCGTACCGGTGTTGCCCGTATCGTGGGTCAACCTTTCTCACGATAGTTTACGCCGCCTCCTTGGAATTGGTTCAGGTTATGGTAGCTATCGATGACTCGCAATCTATGGTGGACAACCATGCCGGACGTCTGGCTCTTGAGGCCATGACTACCGTGTGCAAGGCTCTGTCACAACTTGAGGTAGGAACCAATCAACTAGCAATACAACTTCCTTTAACCTTTCAGGGACGGAGGGCTTACTGGCGTCACGTGATGCAGGTCGGAGATATCGCGGTAACAAGCTTTGGAGAGAGCTTAGCGCTCCTTCAAGACTTCAACCAGCCTTTCACTGACGAGAGCGGTGCCAGGATCATTAGCAACTTCCATTTTGCCCAGCAGAGAACCCACATGGCGGCAACCCTTGACATGATTAGCGAAGCACTCCACCGAGCGAGAGAAGAACGTTCCTCATCGGGAGGAGAAAGCATGCAGCTGGTCTTCTTGATCTCTGACGGCCGATACGACAAAGATGGAAGAGACAGCATAGCTAGAAGAGTTCGCGAGGCGGAAGAGAGGAATCAGCTGGTCGTGCTGATAATCATTGACCATCCTGAAGAGAAGAGCTCCATTTTGAACACCAAGTCCGTCGCCTTTGTGAACGGAAAGGTGCAGGTCTCTTCCTACATGGAAAGCTTTCCTTTCCCCTACTATCTGATTGTCAGGGACATAAACTTGCTACCGGAAGCACTATCAGACGCTCTAAGGCAGTGGTTCGAGCTGGTACAGAGGCAACAATCTGTTCGTTAATTTGGATGTGCTAGGCATAGGCATAATCATAAAGTGGCTTACTATATTAGCAGGTAATGCAATTTCAAGCAATGAGGTCATTACGTCGCAAACTAAGTAGAAAGAGTACAGAGTCTAGTAGTCGTTTTCTCGCGTCTAGGAAGCGCAAGCCGCCGGTGCAGACAGCCATTAACATATCAGGAACTTAGCATCGGTCGGATGATAGACCAAATCCAAAGCTACAAATGGCGAGAAACGGGAAGAGCCGTGATCTTAAGTGCTGCTGCTAGCATATTGGTTTAGGCGTTTGAAGCTACAAGGCACTGACTCAGACGGATTATCTGACGAATGTTCTATGGCAGGACTACATCTGAAGCGGAGATGGAGGCAGCGCCAATGAGGCGCATATATATAGGTTGATTATTCATCATCACTATCGTTGAAAGTCACTTTTGTTGCCTTCTTGGTCATGTCCACATCCTTGGCAAAGGCACCGTAGAGCTTATGCTCCTTCTTCTTCACATGCGTGCCAAACTTCAGGAGCTCAGGCGGCACAGCCTGCTCTGCATCTCTAAGGACATTTACTAGCTCTCCTGAAGAGTAAACAAGCGAGAGACAGCTTAGAGAATTGAAAGCGGGAAGCTGTAGGGAATGGAAGAAACTACATCCAGATGGACAAAGATACCCCACAACAATAACAAAAGTAAAAGATTCTCACCGGCCCGAGCTTTGTCTCCTTGATGGAAGAATGTATGTGAATGGCCCGTTTTCCCTCCTCGCCCTGTCCTGCCTATTCTATGCACATAGTCCTCGATTGTCAACGGAAAGGAGTAATTGATCACATGCTCCACGTCTGGGATATCTAAGCCCCGAGCTGCAACATCCGTAGCCAGGAGGAGAGGAATCTCGCCCGACTTGAACTTTTCGACTGCCCTGGTCCTCTCTTGCTGGCTCTTGTCTCCGTGGATCGCCACACAGTTCCAGCCCCTGCCTTGCAGCATCCTCTCCACCCTTACAGCCTCTTTCTTGTACAGCACAAAGATGAGCACCCGGTTTTTTCTGGAGACATGATACTTTTGCAGGAGCTCTTGCAACCTTCGGTCGCGTTGCCGGTCCTCAATAACCTTCATGGGAGCAATTTGCGTATGGTCAGCTAGTGTTGAAAAGAAAGGTCAAGAATGATGGATGTGAGAGGAAGTGTAGGAAGAATTCGGAAGAGTCGAAGCATGAACGAAGTGGGGTAGCTTAAGAATGCAAGGAAGAAAAGCAGATAGGGTAGTCAGGGCTAGTAGTAAAAATAAGTGGAAGAAAGCCCTTACGTCCTTCTAGAGCAACGGATTGACCCAATAGCAAGATGCAAACAAGGACAACCCAATTTGGGGAGGTCGGACCCAGGATCTAGGGTACTTGTTGTTCACACATACCTCAACAATCTGTGTTACTCTCTTGTTCGCAGAGAGATCATCCGACCCGATTGTCACCTTCACGGCATCAGTGAGGAACTCATTGGCCAACGCTTGAATAGATTCTGGCCATGTCGCACTAAACATGACCATCTGTCGCTCTTTGTGGGTCTTCCCAATAATTAGACGGATATCTTTCTCGAACCCCTCTGTCGTACGCAAGTACAATTTGTTGTACAACGGCAGTGAAGGTAGATGGTAGGAAGTAAGTGAGCTTGATGTGTCTGTCAAAGGTGCAAGCCAGCAGAAGGACTGAAAGTACAGGACGAAGATAGAGGAACCCCGAACAGCGTGTGATCGCAAACATACCGTCCAGCATCCGATCAGCCTCGTCTAATACGAGATAGGTGGTTCGTGCAAGAGAGCAGGAAGAGTCCTCGACAAGATCCTTCAGCCTTCCAGGAGTCGCCACCACGACGTGGACTCCGTCCCTCAAAGCCTGCTTTTGGGTGTGTTTCGGAACCCCTCCGTATAAACATACAGTTCTCAGTTTGTTGGCAGCTCCAACTTCACTGACCACCTGGAAAGTACTCGTAAGTGCAAGCTCCCCGTTATCGAGCTCCATGATGGTCCACGTTTGTAACACGGTACCAGGACGGTAAGATGACGGAGATCACAGCGGGACAAAATTGTACCAGAGGTGATACCGGTACCTAGATGGCATGCAGAGCCTTGAAGCGCAAGGAAGACAGAGCACAATCGACGAGGTATCGTCAGCCCTTACCTCGTTGACTTGCATTGCTAGCTCCCTAGTTGGTGTGACGACAAGCATTATAGGTCCAGACGCCTTCTTTGTCACTGGCCGCTGGTCAAGGATGTGGACAATCGCAGGTAGTGTGAACGCCAGAGTCTTTCCAGACCCGGTCTCTGCAATTCCGATAATATCCCGCCCCGAAAGGAGAATAGGCCAACACTGACTCTAATGAAGCAAAGGAGTTGTTAGTCATGTGAGGATCGGTTGTTTGAACGTATGTACCGACGTCGCTGACGAGCAGAGCTTTGATTTAGAGAATTGTACGAAAAGAGATCATACAGAAAGTGGATGTCGATGAGCTGAGGAAGAGCCAAGAGTCCTGCGGACTACCTGAATCGGGGTGGGTTTGTCAAACTTGGCGCAGCAGGAGACGATGGAAGGAGGCAGAGAGCTATCCTTGAACTCTTTGATGGGGCGGTAGTAGGCATTCTTGCCGGCCACTGTGATGCAGTTCTCATTATGAAAACGCTGGACCTCCTCCTTTGACATCTTTTTGACCGCTGGAGACTCGTCATAGAAGGCCTAATTTCGTAGAGGGGTTAGCGCTGGGCGCACTCATACAGGTGACGAGGACTACTTCAGACCTCTTTTTGCAAGAGACAGAGGACCTTAGGGCGAGACTATGCTATGCTATAATTACGGACAAGTTGCAGGCCACAGAAAGCGAACAAAAAGGAAACAGGGATCCGTTACCCATGAACTGACCTTCTTAAAGGACTTATCGGACGGCGGAGGCTGCTGGTAGGGCCCATCCTCCGATGTCCCGGCGTTCCCATTCTTTGCCTTTTTTCGCTCCTTACGGTTGTCGTCGTCTGCTTCACCATCAGCAGTCTCTGCCTTTCTCTTCTTTTCCTTCTTCTTTTTCTTCTTTTCTGCCTTGGTCTCTGACTCATCCATCATTTCCTCCTCTGGGGATTCGTGTGTAGCCCTTTCGGAAGGCATGTCCTCAGTCACTTGAGATTGGGATGGAGGATTATTAGAGGAATCTCCCTCGGTGGCCTTCTTTGTCTTCTTCTTCTTCTTCTTCTTGTTCGTCCCATTCATATTGTTATCTTCAGCAACCTCGGGTGTGGCATTGACATCATCATCGGCATCTTCCTCTCTGTCCTTTCTGCTCTTCGTTTTGCTTGCCATTCCGTTCTCTGCTGCTGCATCTTGTTCCGAATCATCCTTATTAGCAACAGCTACGGACTCCTCACCATTATCGTTTATCTTGTCCTTCTTTTTCTTCTTGTCCTTCTTCTTCTTCTTCTTCTGGTCCTTCAGATCCACCTCCTCCTCTACAGGCTCCGCGGGGGTATCAACAGTATGCTTCTTCTTTCCCATTGTAAATCACTTCGTGACCGCGCTGTGTCGAGTTGGCTACCTTCACCGCTGACGACTCCTGAGAGCCGCACTACCTGTGACCTCCACTGAAGACGACCTTAAGAGCTAACTGCAGGCGGCCTCGGAGCAATGAGCTGACGAAGCTGTCTGTCCCTGAGAGGAGCCTTCGAGCAGAGACTTCACGAAGCCTTCAGTGTGCCGCTGTCAACATCTTAAGAATCAGAGGCGGAGGCCGGGACCGCTGTTCTGATGTGAAAGGACAAGCGAACCACCATCTGCTGTTTGGGTGGTGGCAACGCGAAGAGAAACGGACACTATTCTTGATCTGTAGCCCATTGAGGAGGAAGGAGTATCGTACATTCTGAATAAAAAGCAAAGCAATGATAACTAAAGGAATAAATCCTGTGATGACTACAGTAGACAGTGTTTGATAACCGCTTACCACTATTGGCTTCGTCTCCGTTAGCGGCTTTGTGGCGGCATCAGAACTCACACTCTTTATCCTCAGATCAGAAGCGATCATCACCTTGACCGTCAGTCATCGATCGTTTGAGAACATTTCGCAGCCGATGACTCCCGGCCAGGAGAGGCAGTCCGTTGTCTCCATAGAGCGGGTTGGAGAGAGGCAGCTGGGCCCAACACATCGCTAGTTCGTGGGTTAGAGCTCTGTAGGCCAGAGATTTAAAACCAGACAGTTATGGAGCTCAAGTCGATTGAGGAGTATCATGACCTGGTGCGGTCTAGCGTTAAAACGAGGTCTTACGTCATCGTATGTGTCGTATACTCATGCGAGAAGGCTAGCTTTCCATTTCTAAGCACCTTCAAAGCTCTTGCTGCGGAGTTGAAGCAGACGGTAAGGCGACATAGACACGAACCAGGAAGATGGAGCGTCCCTTAAGCTGACAGTGGCCCAACGCGTAGAGATTCGCATGGATGGATATGGATGTCATCGGTGAGGACGAAGTGATGGAGTTAGGAGTTGAGAGCTTTCCCCACATCAAAATCCTTCGCAATGGCCAGACAATGGACGAGACGAGTGGCTCAGACTGGAAAGCGGTAGGAACAATTCTACCTGCTAATAGTGTAAATGAAGCGCTCGTGACGGACGACACTTGACTGTTCCTTTTCTTTAGCTAGAGGAGAAGATTAGGAAATTCGCAGCCATAGCTAAGGAGCCAGTAGCCAACGAGGAAGCAGGTGCATACAGAGGATGCTTTCCCTAGTGGTCCTCCGGATAGCTTACATGTCTCTTGCTCCAAGTAGAAAGTCGAGCTCCGGTAGATTACGAAGCGCTTATGACGGAGGTTCAAAGAGTCATGAAGGGGGAGCGTGACATGATTGCCAACACAGCCAATGTAGCTGCTGCTGTCTGGCACGCCCTGAGGGCTGCGCGAGGCGAGAAAGCCACGAACTGGACTGGCTTTTACTACGTAAGGAAGCTCCCCAATGTTACTGAAAAACTGTTGGTTCTTGGACCATTCCAAGGCAAGCCAGCATGTAAACGGATAAAGTTCGGAAGTGGAGTTTGTGGCACAGCAGCAAAGTCAAAGGCCTCGCAGGTATGGAGTCTTCGAGAAGATGTCTTCCTTTCCTTGTCCCCACTAGGTCCTCTCCCACGTCTCTGCTTACTTGCCGCACGCCTGGCTCTTCGCTGCGTAGCTTGTCTATGACGTGAACAAGTTCCCCGGTCACATCGCCTGCGATTCGGCTTCCAAGTCAGAAGTGGTTGTCCCTATCAAAGATGCTGAAGGGAACGTTGTAGCCGTCCTAGATATTGACTGTCCGGAGGTAAGAACCACCTGGGGTCATGGGTCGATCTTCCCGTTCCGCGAACTGTCTGCCATACTGACGCCAGTCGTTCGTCGACGCAGTTCAATGGCTTCAACGTGAAGGACCAGGTTGGTTTAGAGCGAGTAGCCGAGTTCCTTGGAAAGGGCTGTGATTGGTTCTTGCACAAGTAAAAGACCATTCCTAGTCTATCATCAGAAGAGCCATTGGGACGATGTAGGCCATTCAACTGAAGAGACCAAGTTCTCCTTCCACCAGCCAAGCATATCCCTGGAGTGTCCTCCACTGGGAACCGTGGGTGATATGAGCGGTTGAGGGGCAGGAAGCCCTCACATTTCATCTGAAAGATGTTCTTATAAAGCCCTATGTAATTACCGGTGGATGGGAGCCAACATCGAGCTACTCTCAAAAACTGAGCAGTAGTATTAAATACTTAGTATAACACTGTCATATATAACGCGTAACAAGCAAGCAAAAAGTGCTGTTGCCACAAGGAGTTCGTAGAGCGTGATCCCTCACCCAAGCGCAAAAAGTGGATAAGAGATGAACTTGATAGGCAAAAGGAGTAGCGAAGGACCAGCTGACATGATGAGCCCTAGGCCTTGGTGGCTCATCTGCTTCTGACGCTAACAGGTAAAAAGGTGCGCAAGATTGCTTCTCTTCCTGTGAGACCTGACACCTGGGCTGATTCAGTATAAAAGTGTCTCAGCTGGGAAAGTATCAGCGAAGCCTGAGAAGTCCTGGGCTACTAGAGGCTCAATGTCTGGTAGAGCATCAAACTGCAAGGCCGGAAAGAAGTCAGAACAGAGAGGTGACTCTGGGACTGGGGAGCAAACAAACTGGGAGGACATGGGCGAAGATGGCGAGGATGAAGAGTCGCAAAATGCGCTGTCGTTTGCGTCCGTCTCGGCTTCTGCCTCAACAGGAGACGCAGACAAAGTCGTGCTCGTGCAACTTGCGCGACTGACTGTATCAAGCCAATCCAGAGGATCTTGGAAATCTTCAAACACTTCTGGTAGAGAAGAGTCTTCCTCAGGCCTGGCGGTGTCGGAGAAACTCAGGAAGAAGTCCTGAACGCCCGTGGGGCTACCTTCATCAAAGCCCTTTTCCATTCTGGTGTCGATAGTTATCGATGGCACCTTTGGGAAAGCTTCTGTTGGAGGGCTGGTATTTGCTTTCTGCTCCGCAGAAGCTGCTGCCGCTGCTGCGCGAAGGCGCGTGGAGAATCTTAGGGCAGGACCTTGACTCGACTCTTTACCTGCGAGAGCCGGAAGATTCCGTCTTCTCGTTGAATACTGCTCGTTCCCTCGTAGAATTGCCTGACCTGCGACATCAACTTCATTTGAGGAGACAGCATCTGCCCCTTTGGCGGTCTCGGAACCCTGAAAGGTGCTTTCAGCTGGAGAAGGACAAGACCTTTGATCTATAGCACCCTGAGCTTGGCGCTGTGCCTGCTCTTTTGCCAGCTTCTGATAGTACTTCTGTGCGTGAGTGCGGATCTGGACAACCGTCCGAGTCTCGATGAGGGTGGCAATCTTCTTCCAGGCTCTGTAAGGGAATCTCTTCAGACCCTCTAAGAAGAGAGCATGCTCTTCTTCTGTCCAGCGGCCAGTCGAAAACCCCTTTTCCTTCGATTTGCCCTTTGTTTTAGTCTTGATCTGCAGCTGCTGAAGTGCTCCCCTATGCACCGGCTGCATGGCACTCGCCCTCTTTAGCTTTGTTGGAGGGCTGTCACTCTCTCCTGTGTCACCTTCTTCACTCTCTAGGTCTGAGGCCCTCCTCTTTCTGCTTGATGCCTCTACTTCCATGCTGATCTGCGACACTTCCTCTGTTGCTAGGTCCGGTGCTGGCAAGCTTTCCTTGGAGCCGGAGTCTGACAGAAGCTGCATTTTTCAGGATCTGATGTCACTTCCAGCGGGCAACGCTAACTGGTTAACAGGCTTGCCCAGGGATCAGCAGCGGCGCCGCCTCGCTAATCTCACCGGCGGCGGCACCGTTAGACAGGCTTTTCTTGCTTTCTTTCTTACAAGGGGGCGACTTGAACAGTGGCCAGACTTTCAGACAGTGACCAAGAAGCGGCGTGGGAACTGGGGAAAGTCAGCCATCCCTAGAGGAGCAGAAAATAGAACGCTCAGGGTACTTTTGTTCCCTCTGCTGCTGGGCGGTATGGCGTCACCCTAATCGCGTCTAGGGAAGCTTCGTAACCCAAGCTCCCTTCTCTCCTTCTTGTCCTCCTCTTCTCTTCCTTGCTTCCGCTCTTCGTATTCTCTCTTCTTTCGCTTCTCTCTGATCGTTGTGTGTGTCCTCTCCACTATCGTCTGTTCCTGTCTGTCTCCTAGATCCCCCTAGGCAGTGAGCGGGTGTTGTCAAGCGGTGTCCAGCAGGCAGCATGCCAAGCTGCTCTTCTTTGTCCGATCTAAGATCAGTCGTTCTAACCCTTTCTCTTCTCTCTCACTCTCTCTCTCTCTCTCTCTCTACTCCTGCCCCTCTCAGTCCACTTTCCGCCTCTTTCTTCTCTGTTGCGCGCGTGTG